>JADRCD010222376.1:11928-32274 GCA_019843815.1 Montemys delectorum | reverse complement strand
GCACACACACCATATGCACAAATACCCGTACACACTCTCACACATGCATGCACACAAATAAATAGATAAAACATTAAAAAGGAAAACACAGACCATCCCTTTGGGTTCTTAGCCTTACCGTGAGCCAAGCTACTTCTGCCTACTAAGGGGGTTCCTCAGGGGATTCCAGAGTGCCCATTACCTCCAAAGGTAGTTTTTTTTTTAGAACCCACAGTAGGTTTTCTGGCACGGCTCACTCAAAGAAAGAGAGGAAGCCGGGGACCTTGCAAAGTGCTGCTTCAGGAGAGAACCTTGCTTTGTGTAAATCCCTAGGGTCAAGGACAGTCTCTGAGCCACACTGGGGCCTTGACTCTACCCAGTTGAAACACTAGGGAGCTAAGGGTGCTGCCGTGGAAAGCCCTGTCCTATTCTAGTTTTGAAGGGGCTCCGTGTAGGGTGGACAGACTCGTCAGCCACTCCCACCCCTGATCTCCCTGTCTCTCTACAGGTCAGACTCGTGCTGGGACAAAATGAGCTGAGGCTACAGACGCCAGCAGACACAGGGCTGAGTGACTCCGCCCCCCACACTGTAGTGCTCACTGTCTCTGACAGCTGGGCTGTGCTGTCTGTCGATGGAGTGATGAACACCTCTGCCCCCATCCCAAGAGCATCCCACCTCAAGGCCACCTATGGACTCTTCGTGGGCTCCTCTGGAAGCCTTGACCTGCCTTACCTGAAGGGAATCAGCCGACCCCTGAGGGGCTGCCTCCACTCAGCCATTCTCAATGGCCGCAACCTTCTCCGTCCACTGACCCCCGATGTGCGTGAAGGTTGTGCTGAAGAATTCTCTGCTGGTGACGAAGTGGGTCTAGGCTTCTCTGGACCCCACTCATTGGCTGCCTTCCCCTCCTGGAGCACTCGGGAGGAAGGTACCCTGGAGTTTACGCTCACCACTCGGAGTCAGCAAGCACCCCTGGCCTTCCAAGCAGGGGACCAGCGTGGCAACTTTATCTACGTGGACATATTCGAGGGCCACTTGCGGGCTGTGGTTGAGAAGGGCCAGGGCACCATGCTGCTCCGTAACAGTGTGCCTGTGGCTGACGGGCAGCCTCACGAGGTCAGCGTACACATAGATGTTCACCGGCTGGAAATCTCTGTAGACCAATACCCTACACGTACTTTCAACCGTGGGGTCCTCAGCTACCTGGAGCCACATGGCAGTCTCCTCCTTGGGGGGCTGGACACAGAAGCCTCTCGCCACCTCCAAGAACACCGTCTGGGCCTGGCACGGGGAGCCGCCAATATCTCCCTGGTAGGCTGCATAGAAGATTTCAGTGTTAATGGCAGGAGGCAGGGCCTCCGGGATGCCTGGCTGACCCGTGACATGGCAGCAGGCTGCAGGCCTGAGGAGGATGAGTATGAGGAGGAGGTCTACGGCCCCTATGAAACTTTCTCCACCCTGGCACCGGAAGCCTGGCCAGCCATGGAACTGCCAGAGCCATGTATTCCTGAGCCGGGGCTGCCTGCTGTCTTTGCGAACTTTACCCAGCTGCTTACCATCAGCCCCTTGGTGGTGGCTGAGGGTGGCACGGCCTGGCTGGAGTGGCGGCACGTGCAGCCCACGCTGGACCTGACAGAGGCAGAGCTGCGCAAGTCCCAGGTGCTGTTCAGCGTGAGCCAGAGTGCACGCCATGGTGACCTGGAGCTAGACATCCCGGGAGCCCAAACCCGGAAAATGTTTACCCTGTTGGACGTGGTGAACCGTAAGGCCCGGTTTGTTCACGATGGCTCAGAAGACACCTCAGACCAGCTGATGCTGGAGGTATCGGTGACTGCTCGGGCACCTGTGCCCTCCTGCCTGCGGAGGGGCCAGACTTACATCCTGCCCATCCAGGTAAACCCTGTTAATGACCCACCACGTATCATCTTTCCGCACGGCAGCCTCATGGTGATCCTGGAACACACACAGAAGCCTCTGGGACCCGAGATTTTCCAGGCCTATGACCCGGACTCTGCCTGTGAGGGTCTCACTATCCAGCTCCTTGGTGTCCCCTCTGGTGTCCCCGTGGAACACAGAGACCAGCCCGGAGAGCCAGCGACTGAGTTTTCCTGTCGGGAACTGGAGGCAGGCAACATCGTCTACGTCCACCGTGGTGGGCCTGCGCAGGACCTGACATTCCGGGTCAGTGATGGGATGCAGGCCAGCGCTCCAGCTACACTGAAGGTAGTGGCTGTCCGGCCAGCCATCCAGATCCTCCACAACACAGGGCTGCACCTGGCCCAGGGCTCTGCTGCAGCCATCTTGCCTGCCAACCTGTCAGTAGAAACTAATGCAGTAGGACAGGATGTGAGCGTGCTGTTCCGAGTCACGGGCACCTTGCAGTTCGGGGAGCTGCAGAAGCAGGGGGCCGGAGGGGTGGAGGGCACCGAGTGGTGGGACACGCTGGCCTTCCACCAGCGCGATGTGGAGCAAGGCCGAGTGAGGTACCTAAGTACTGACCCACGGCACCACACCCAAGACACAGTGGAGGACCTGACCTTGGAGGTGCAGGTGGGCCAGGAGATGCTGAGCAATCTGTCTTTCCCCGTGACTATCCAGAGGGCCACGGTATGGATGCTGAGACTTGAGCCTCTTCATACACAGAACCCTCATCAGGAGACCCTCACCCCAGCTCACCTAGAGGCATCCCTGGAGGAAGAGGAAGGAGGAGACCCATACCCTCATACCTTCCACTATGAGTTGGTACAGGCCCCCAGGAGAGGCAACCTCCTGCTTCAGGGTACACGGCTGTCAGATGGACAGAGCTTCAGCCAGAGTGACCTGCAGGCCGGTCGTGTGACCTACAGGGCCACAACGCGGACCTCCGAGGCAGCTGACGACTCCTTCCGTTTCCGGGTCACATCCCCACCACATTTCTCCCCACTCTACACGTTCCCCATCCACATTGGAGGTGACCCGAACGCCCCGGTCCTCACTAACGTCCTCCTCATGGTACCCGAAGGAGGGGAGGGAGTACTGTCTGCTGACCACCTCTTTGTGAAGAGCCTCAACAGCGCCAGCTATCTCTATGAGGTTATGGAGCAGCCCCACCATGGCAGGCTGGCTTGGAGGGACCCAAAGGGGAAGGCCACCCCAGTGACGTCCTTCACTAACGAGGACCTACTCCACGGCCGACTGGTCTACCAGCATGATGACTCTGAGACCATAGAGGATGATATTCCGTTTGTGGCCACACGCCAGGGCGAGGGCAGCGGCGACATGGCCTGGGAGGAGGTGCGTGGTGTCTTCCGAGTAGCCATCCAGCCTGTGAATGATCACGCCCCTGTGCAGACCATCAGCCGTGTCTTCCACGTGGCCCGGGGTGGACAGCGGCTGCTGACTACAGATGATGTGGCCTTCAGTGATGCTGATTCGGGCTTCAGTGATGCGCAACTGGTGCTGACCCGCAAGGACCTCCTCTTTGGCAGCATCGTGGCTATGGAGGAGCCCACGAGACCCATCTACCGGTTCACCCAAGAAGATCTCAGGAAGAAGCAAGTCCTGTTTGTGCACTCAGGGGCCGACCATGGCTGGCTCCAGCTCCAGGTGTCTGATGGGCAGCACCAGGCTACTGCCATGCTGGAAGTTCAGGCCTCGGAGCCCTATCTTCATGTAGCCAACAGTTCTAGCCTTGTGGTTCCTCAGGGAGGCCAGGGCACCATTGACACCGCTGTGCTCCACCTGGACACCAACCTAGATATACGAAGTGGAAATGAGGTCCATTATCATCTAACCGCTGGCCCTCACTGGGGGCAGCTGCTCCGGGATGGCCAGGCAGTCACCTCCTTCTCCCAACGGGACCTACTGGATGGGGCCATTCTCTACAGCCACAATGGCAGCCTCAGCCCCCAAGACACCCTGGCCCTTTCTGTGGCAGCAGGGCCAGTACACACTAACACCGTCCTACAAGTGACCATCGCCCTAGAGGGCCCCCTGGCCCCACTACAACTGATGCAGCACAAGAAGATCTACGTCTTCCAGGGGGAAGCGGCTGAGATCAGAAGGGACCAGCTAGAGGTAAGGTGGTGCACATGGCCTTGCCGAGCTGAGAGTACTTCCATGAAGGGGATGTTCCTGAGGTGACGCAGGTGTGAGGAATATTATGTAGCTTCGGTATTTCCCTGTACGTGTTGCAGTTCTACATGCATCTAGGAAATCTGTTATACACACACCTACCTACGTGTTAAGTGTCACATACCTCCAAGGACCACATACACATGAGTCCTTGCTATGGCTAGCCATGTAAAATCTGGGCTCCAGCCAGATCCACAGAATCTCTGAAGCAGAGCCCAGTAATATGTACTCTGTTACACTCCCTAGGAGGTTACCATGAGGGGTGACCTTTAGGATTGCTGCCCCTCGGATCCACGGGTCTTCAGCTCTTTCCCTAGACTCCCACACCAGGACGAAGAGGGTCTAGGAAGTATTTATTAACTCAGGGAGCTCACAGCACAACACTGACCAGCCAGCTCACTGCCTTGCCGTGAAACCCCAGTTTTGAGGCCCTTCCAGTTCTAAGTGTTTGGATTTTGAGAAAGGCCATGACTAAACATGTCAGGAAGTGTCAGCACCAGAGGAGGTAGCGTATCAGCCGAGCTAGGGTGGGGCGCACCTTTAATCCCAGCTCTCAGGAGCCAGAGGCAGGCAGAGCTCTTTTGAGTTCAAGGCCTAACCTGGTCTATTAAGTGAGTTCCAGGCCGGAGAAGGCACAAAAGGAGGGGTAGGGGGAGCGGAGAAAAAGAGAAAAGTATGAGGTATGGACAGCAAAAAAGTCGCAGATGGCATTCCAAGCTAAAAGAATGTATTCTGCAAAGGCATAGAATCAGAAGTGTAATTTAAGAGTGGTGCCTAGACTTTTTTGTGGCTAGATCAGGCAGTGAAGGAGAGTACTCAGCCTCCTTTGAGCTGGACCAAATCAACAAACTGCTTAAGACCTGGAGTCTGGGAGCCTGTGCTGCTAGGTATGGTGAGAGCGCCCTCTTGTGGTACACAGTGCCAGCTGTAACAGAGCCCGAGCAGAGCCTTAGCAACACGTGGTGCCCGAGCCTGTCCTGCCACCTGAGGTCCACAACAGCCTGTGACCCTTTTTGTCCCCATCGTCTCTGTTGACCAGGTAGTCCAGGAGGCAGTGCTGCCTGCCGACATCATATTCTCGTTAAGAAGCCCCCCGAACGCCGGCTACCTGGTGATGGTGTCCCATGGTGCTTCAGCAGATGAGCCACCCAGCCTGGACCCTGTGCAGAGGTTCTCCCAGGAGGCAGTGAATTCAGGCCGAGTTCTCTACCTGCACTCTCGCCCTGGAGCCTGGAGTGACTCCTTCTCCCTGGATGTGGCCTCGGGCCTGGGTGATCCTCTTGAAGGCATCTCTGTGGAGCTGGAGGTGCTGCCCACAGTCATCCCCCTGGACGTTCAAAACTTCAGCATTCCTGAGGGTGGCACCCGTACCCTGGCCCCTCCGCTGATCCAGATCACTGGGCCTTACTTCCCCACACTTCCAGGCCTTGTCCTGCAGGTGCTAGAGCCACCGCAGCACGGGGCCCTGCAGAAGGAGGATCATCCTCAAGATGGGAGCCTCAGCACTTTCTCCTGGAGAGAGGTACCCGAGATGCCAGGGCCTGCTTTATGCTCTATTTCCGTCTTCCCCTGGGAAATGGAAATCGTTGTTTTTCCCACATGCACACATACACACTTCTTTTTTTTTTTTTTAAAAATTTATTTTTTGGAAAAAAAAAAACAAATCAAATCAAAACAAACAAACAAACCAGAAAGTGGTGGCACACGCCTTTAGTCCCAGCACTTGGGAGGCAGAGGCAGGCGGATTTCTGAGTTTGAGGCCAGCCTGGTCTACAGAGTGAGTTCCAGAACAGCCAGGGCTACGCAGAGAAACCCTGTCTTGGAAGAAAAAAAAAAAGATTTATTTATTTATTTTATGTATATAAGTATATGTATATTCAGACACGCCAGAAGAGGGCACCAGATCCCACTACAGATGTTTGTGAGCCACCATGTGTTTGCTGGGAAGTGAACTCAGGACCTCTGGAAGAGCAGCAGTCAGTGCCCCTAACCACTGAGCCATCTCTCCAGCCCCACATACACACTTCTGACCTGTGGAAACATGTTCTAAAGGGATCCATCTCCTGTCCCTAGCAATGGGACGTGAAGGGTGCTGGCCCCGAGATCTCTGTTGAGTCTTAAGCTAGCTGGAGCCTGACAACCAATTCTGGGTCTCCTAATTAGGTGGAAGAACAGCTGATCCACTACGTGCATGACGGAAGCGAGACACAGACAGACGGCTTCGTCCTGCTAGCTAATGCCTCAGAGATGGATCGCCAGAGCCAGCCCATGGCCTTCACTATCACCGTCCTTCCTGTAAATGACCAACTCCCTATCCTCACCACAAACACGGGCCTGCAGGTGAGCTCACCCCTGGGCCTACCCCATCGCTGGTCCCAGAAACAGACTAGAGTCCCTTTACTTCTCCTCTTCTCTCAGGCTCAGTTTCATCTTCTGTGAAATGGGTTCACTGCCACATACCTGGCTATTGGAAGGAGGGATGTGATACTGTGCTGAAAAGAGAACACAGTTGTGAGGTTTTGTTACTGGGCACTTGTAAAAAAAACAGTGGAGTCTTGTTTTAGAAAGACCATCTTTGGCCCTGCTAGTCCCTGGACCCACCTGTAGCAGAAAGGTTTTCCCTCATGTCGCAGGCCCAAAATACCTAAAGAGATTTATCATAAGCCCTGCCTTGTGGGCTGCAGGTTGGGAGCTCGAGTGTCACAGCAAATAAAGATGACAACAGAGCTTCCCATGCTTCTATCCCTATAGGCTGAGGGAGACGGTCCAGATAACCAATTGTTGCCTAGGTTGGAGAGGCTGTGTGATAAATTGGCCACTAGGTGGCAATATCCACCCATGTTAGCCTCCTGGAGCCCAACACTACTGTTTTTTTTTTGTTTTGTTTTTTGTTTTTTAACTTACTCTAGGACTCTGGGAGGGAGAAGCTGGTGGGTATTAGAAGGATGTTTTCTGATATGAGGCCCTCCTACCCAGAATGGCCCCAGTGACTGGCCCTGTGCCACATGGAACAAGGCTCCGGAAGAGGACCTTGCCCTGCGTGGGTGGGTAGCCTACAAGTTCTCCACATGGGTAGGGTCCTAGCGGATACGGAAATTCAGCTCTCCATCTCCCTCCCGAACTTCAGTTGGCAGGAGAGCCTATTTCTAAGTGTCCTGTGCTGGCCAACACCATGACTTCTGTCCTGTGCTCACCGGTGCCAGGTGGCGCATGCCATAGCAGGAGGGAAGGGAGACCCCTGCCCACCAGGGAGACACAGTGCCTTTGGTCAGGGCCAGGGATCTCTGAAGTAAGAACTCAGTAAGGGCCAAACAGGAGCATTTCTAGGCAGGAGGCTGCGGTCTGGTTTTGAGGTACAATTAAGATTAGGCCAGGTAGAGAGGGAGCCTGCGTAACAGAAAAGGAGAGTAAGATAGAAGGCCCTTTATGCGGTGGAGCCCAGAATGGCATAGGCATCCATGACAGCTGGAGGCCTGGTGGCAGTCCCAGGGCCAGGAGGAAGGGGATGGGATGGGTACAATGGGGACAGAACTTTCACAGGTCTGTGTCCCCAGATCTGGGAGGGGGCCACTGTGCCCATCCCTCCTGAGGCCCTCAGCGGAACAGACAATGATTCGGGGCCAGAAGACTTGGTCTACACCATTGAGCAACCCAGCAATGGGCGGATTGCCTTGAGGGTAGCACCAGACACCGAGATCCACCGCTTCACACAGGCCCAGCTGGACAGTGGACTTGTGCTGTTCTCACACAGAGGTGGGTGCTGAGTGGGCTCTTCAGCCTCCTGGGGTGGGGGTACCTGAAGGGGAGGGAGCTACCTCGGGCCAGCAGGATCCATCTCCACCCCCTGTGCTCAGGAGCCCTGGAGGGAGGCTTCCACTTCGACCTCTCTGACGGCGCACACACGTCCCCTGGACATTTCTTCCGAGTGGTGGCCCAGAAGCAGGTGCTCCTCTCCTTGGAGGGCACCCGGAAGTTGACTGTCTGTCCAGGTAGGTTTGCGTGTGGAGTAGCTGAGGCAGAATGGAGGACGGTAGTGCAGGAGCCTTGCCTTGGCTTCCGTCAAAAGTTCACAGGCTCCTTCGTGCCCTACAGAATCTGTGCAGCCGCTCAGCAGCCAGAGCCTGAGCGCCAGTTCCAGCACAGGCACCGACCCTCGTCACCTGCTCTACCGGGTGGTAAGAGGCCCCCAGCTTGGCCGACTCCTCCATGCCCAGCAAGGAAGTGCAGAGGAGGCCTTGGTGAACTTCACCCAGGCTGAGGTAAGAGCCTCACTCCTCAGCCACCGCACACAGCCCAACCTTACCTCAGGCGGCTGCTGCCGGCTTGGAGTCTATGCATCCCTGGCAGCTAGCTTCTCTGGATCCTGCCCCAGCTCAGGGTTAGGCCTCCAGAAGGGAGCCGCAGCTGGATCCTGGAGTCTGAAAAGAGCTCAGGAAGGAGGACCCCAGCGGCTGGTGAGGGGACAAGCTCACTTCAGTCAGATAGTTTGGGACAAAGTGGAGCTTGGGACTCAGGAAAGGTGCTGGAGTATGTAAGCATGCTGGGAGCAGACGGGTCACAGGCAGAGTGGGCCACGCTGAGGGACACTGATATTGGCTCTTCGGAGCAGAGTTCCTAGGGCACACCAGGACCACCAATCAAAAGTATAATTCCCAGTCTCAAGGCGAGGCTGACTGAGCTGTCAGAGCTGCCAGAGCTGTCAGTGCTAACGAGAGGGGGACAACAGTCATTACTTACCTTACCACATGCATGGACTGGTCCCCACGGGTTCTAAGGAACTATGAGCAGCTCCTCTGAACCATGGTAGAGGACAGGCTCTCGTGAGCAAACAACACACTTGGTCCTCCCACCCAGAGGCCATGTGGGCACATAAAATTACAGCACGACCCTGATTCTTTCTACATGAGCAGGATTCAAGGGGACACAGCTGGCTCTGCCTCTGGATCTGCAGCGCTCTGGTGCTGCCTCAAGAACTTTCCAACAGGGCTTATCCTGGCCCTTGAAAGGGGCAGGACCTAACTCCAGATCTCTTCCCAGCACTCCTTTCCCTCAGATGCCTTCTGGGCCCCACAAGTTCCTTTCTACCCCATCAGGGTGTGTGCTTCCCCTGAGAAGGACTGGGACGGAGGGTCTGGCAGGGGGAAGCACTCCCACCCAGCAGGTAGCTCAGAGGAGGAAGCTGCCTTAACTATGGTCAAGTAAGATACCTCAGGCCCTGCACATCTTTTGCTAGGTTTGTGTTCTCTCTTCTCCGAGTCCCTAGCATCCACCATAGCCCCTTTCTGCCCTCTCCCTACAATGAAATCTGCCAGTGGCTAAAGCAGCTGTATATCCTGAGTCACTGGGAGCCTTGTTATCAGAGACCAGGAAAGGAGGAGAGACTGGGACAAGGCCATGGGTGCCCCTCCCCCACCCAGCAATCTCCCATGCTCCAGCAACAAGAAGGACAGGGCTGAATGGCCACCAGGGGGCCAGACTGGCAGTGCCACCCAAGAAGGCTGGAAAGAGGCTACGTGGCACAGACACCCTCCTCCACTGGCAGAGGCCAGTCTGCAGTGGGCAGTGGGTTGACAGTACCACTGCCCTTCGAGATGCTGGGCTGGACAGGGCGGGGCTCAGGTAACCTTGATTTGCAGACAAAGAAGTGCATATGCAGTCAGGTGACTATTATTCAGTATACATGGCTAGTAAGAAGCGAGGCCATGATTAAGCCTTCTAACTGCTTGCCTTGAGTCCCCTCACCTAAAGGCACTGTCCCCACACCTGGCCTGAGTTGTACCTGTTTCTCACTCAGGCCATCTCCTACAGGAACACAGAACAAGAACAAGAACACCGATAGGCAGCCAGGCGTCACACTGACCTCTACCACCACTGCTGGGAAGCTCCATTTCCCACTGTGCCCACCAGCTGGAGGTTACAACTGACAGTCCTCAATCCTTCAGGGCACACCTGGCCTACAGATGCGCTTTATTGGAATACACGCTACATTTAATATTTTAACGTTAGTTGTCACCCGTTGAAGCCTTAGGAAAGTTCACAGAAACCTGACAAACCAATTTTTTAAAGGCCTGTGCTCCTTCCCTGTAGCAAACCTCTGGGGGGGGGGGGGGGGGCTCTCTTAACAGGGATCAGCTCTGGTGTAGACAGCTCGACCTGACTGCAGTGCTCTGGGGCTCTGAGACAGCTTGCTCACAACGATCCCACTCTGTTTCTATTTTACTATTGCACAAGTCCTGTTTTGCTGAAAGGGAAATCTTTCTGTGTTTCCCTCCTAAAAGGGGGAAACACAGATAAGGCATGAGGATGTGTCTTGATCAGAAGGTGCAGGAAACAGATTTCTTTACAGAAACAAAGAATTACTTGGGGTTGAACATACAAGTGGCCCTAAAGAATAGGTCATAAAGTTGATGTGCGGCCTCCTGGATGACAATGGAGTCTTTGTGATCAGATAGTGAGCAGATGCAGCGCTGAGCAAGAGCCGAGCTCAACGTGGCACAGTGGTACACACCAGCTACTTGGGAGGCTGAGGAAGGCGGATCACTTGAGCGTGAGAGGTCAAGGCCAGCCTGGGCAACATAGTAAGACCCTTGTTCAAAACAAAAACAGGAAACTAACCCTACGTTTTGGACTGTAGAGGCAGTGGGCAGAGGCCTTGAGTGGAACGTGAGAGAAAAAACATTTGCAGTCACCCAGATAGGACCTGAGTGGTAAGGGAGAAAGGAGCTAAGGAAGTCTCTGGGGTTTTCCCTGAGTCACTCAACAACAGAGCTGCTGTCATGGCAATAGAGTGTCAGGTGAGGCTCCTGGGGCACATCTGGGCCTAGGGAGCTGGAAACGTCCATTAGACATCTGTGGAGCAAAAGGCACAGGTGGAAATTTGAGACTGGGATTCCAGCGAGAGTAAACTGGGCTGGTGATCCTGGGAAAGGGCCCTTGATCCTCTGAGACTGCATGGCGTAGGTAGGACAGAGACCACGCCACAGGATGCAGAGGAGCAGGACCAGCAGAGACGACTGGATCTGAGGAGACCCAAAGCAGAACATCCCGGAAGTTTCACCCTGTCAAGAGATGCTAAGCAGTCAGTGAGAAAGAAGCCAGTCTCCGGCTCTAGTGCACAGGGCCCCGTTAGTGCCATCGATGACATCATGGGAACAAAATCCTGAGTGGAGCGGGCTAATAATGTGGGGTAACAGTGGACACTATTCTTGGGGGATTTTACTGCAATGAAAAGAGGGAGGTGGCAAGTGCCAGCAGAAAAGAGGAACTGGGGTCTAGGGATACGGTTCAAATAGAAGCATGCCTGCCCAGCATGCATGAAGCCCTGGTTCTAGTTATCGCTACCACATAAAGCTGGCACTTTAGCAAGTTCCAGGGCAGACTAGGGTGCATGAAACCCTCTCTCGAGAAAAAGAAAAGAAAATTCAAGAGTGATTTTCTTGGCCAGGCAGTGGTGGCACAGGCCTTTAATCCCAGCACTTGGGAGGCAGAGGCAGGCAGATTTCTGAGTTCAAGGCCAGCCTGGTCTATAGAGTAAGTTCCAGGGCAGCCAGGGCTATACAGAGAAACCCTGTCTCGGAAAAAAAAAAAAAAAAAAAAAAGTGATTTTTTTTAAAGTGAAAAAAAAAATTAACTTGGTTGCATAGAAAAAAAAAAAAAAGATAATCTATTTGGGGGAGAGCTGACGTAACAGAAGGGAGACTAGAAGCGGTGCCTGTGGGAAACAAGGAGGAGAAGAGCCACTGCGAAGGAGGAGGGGCCCACTTTAAATGGAAACATGAATCAATGACCAATTTCCCCCGCTAAAGCCCAGCTCTTCCCTGCCATGGAATTCCCTAAGGGTGACCCCTTGAACCAATGAGGTAGAGAGCAGGCTACACAGAGAGTCCCAGGTTCAGCCAGAAGAACTCAGAATAAGTCTGGGCACTGAGCAATTAGAGAGTGCCCATGCCCTGCCAGCCTGACAGGAAGCTTCCAGGTACTACAGATTGAGCCCACCTGCCACACCCAGTCACGATGTCTGCCCCCCTCCCCCCGCCAGGTGAATGCTGGGAATATTCTGTATGAGCACGAGATGTCCTCTGAGCCCTTCTGGGAAGCCCACGACACCATCGGTCTCCTGCTGTCCTCACCACCTGCCAGGGATCTGGCTGCCACCCTGGCTGTGGTGGTGTCTTTCGATGCTGCCTGTCCCCAGCGCCCCAGCCGTCTCTGGAGGAACACAGGTGAATAGCATGATGGGATGGCAAGGTTGAGGATGCAGGGAAATAGAGAGTGCCCAAAACAGAGGGATAGAGCCTGACTAGCTGCTTCTGTCTTAGTCCCAGGGAGGTATAGGGATGGTGCATGGGGAACTCTGACATCAGAAGTCCTGTTCGCCCAGGGCTGTGAGCCCCATCCTGGAGTTATTATTGGCTTAAAAGAGAGGTGCAGGCTTGCCCCGGGGTCTCCTCTCTGAGGATTCATGACTCATTTTCCAGTGGACTGGACCTTCATAGCCTATGTCTCATCCCCCAGGTCTTTGGGTCCCTGAAGGCCAGCGGGCCAAGATCACTGTGGCCGCCCTCGATGCCTCCAACCTCCTAGCCAGTATGCCAGCATCTCCGCACAGTCGGTATGACGTACTCTTCCAGATCACACAGTTCCCCACCAGGGGCCAGCTACTGGTGTCTGAGGAGCCACTCCATGCCAAGAGGTCCCACTTCCTGCAATCTCAGCTGGCTGCTGGACAGCTGGTGTATGCCCATGGTGGTGGGGGCACCCAGCAGGATGGCTTCCGCTTCCGTGCCCACCTCCAGGGACTAGCGGGGGCTTCTGTGGCAGGACCCCAGACCTCTGAGGCCTTTGTCATCACTGTGAGGGACGTGAATGAACGGCCCCCTCAGCCACAGGCCTCCATTCCACTCCGTGTCACCAGGGGCTCACGAGCCCCTGTCTCTCGAGCCCAGCTGAGTGTAGTCGACCCAGACTCAGCTCCAGGGGAAATTGAGTATGAAGTGCAGAGGGCACCCCACAATGGCTTCCTGAGCCTGGCTGGGGACAATACTGGGCCTGTGACTCACTTCACACAGGCTGATGTGGATGCAGGGCGACTGGCCTTTGTGGCAAATGGGAGCAGTGTGGCCGGCATCTTCCAGTTGAGCATGTCTGATGGAGCCAGCCCCCCAATACCCATGTCCCTGGCTGTGGATGTCTTACCGTCCACCATTGAGGTACAGCTGCGAGCACCCCTGGAGGTGCCCCAAGCTCTAGGACGTTCCTCATTGAGCCGGCAGCAGCTCCAGGTGATTTCAGATCGTGAGGAGCCAGAAGTGGCTTACCGCCTCACTCAGGGGCCCCTGTATGGGCAGCTACTAGTAGGGGGGCAGCCTGCCTCGGCCTTCAGCCAGCTACAGGTAGACCAGGGGGATGTGGTCTTTGCCTTCAACAACTTCTCTTCCTCTCAGGATCACTTCAAAGTCCTAGCTCTGGCCAGGGGTGTGAATGCCTCAGCCACCGTAAACGTCACAGTGCAGGCTCTGTTGCATGTGTGGGCCGGTGGGCCATGGCCTCAGGGTACTACCTTGCGCCTTAACCCCACCGTGCTTGATGCCAGTGAGCTGGCCAACCGCACAGGCAGTATGCCCCACTTCAGGCTCCTGGCAGGACCCCGATATGGCCGTGTGGTCCGTGTGTCCCAAGGCCGAACAGAATCTAGGAGCAACCGACTTGTGGAACATTTCACTCAGCAGGACCTGGAAGAGGGAAGGCTAGGACTAGAGGTGGGCAGGCCAGAGGGCAGGTCCACTGGCCCAGCAGGTGACAGACTTACTCTGGAGCTATGGGCACGGGGTGTCCCACCTGCTGTGGCCTTGCTGGACTTTGCCACTGAGCCTTACCATGCAGCCAAATCCTACAGTGTGGATCTACTCAGTGTCCCTGAGGCTGCTCGTACAGAAACAGAGAAACCAGGAAGAAGCACCCCTACCGGCCAGCCAGGCCAAGCAGCATCCAGCCCCATGCCCACTGTGGCCAAAGGTGGTTTCCTGGGCTTCTTAGAGGCCAACATGTTCAGCATCATCATTCCCGTGTGCTTGGTCCTCCTGCTCCTGGCCCTCATCTTGCCTCTGCTCTTCTACCTCCGCAAACGCAACAAAACAGGCAAGCATGATGTCCAGGTGTTGACCGCCAAACCCCACAATGGCCTGGCTGGTGACACAGAGACTTTTCGAAAGGTAGAGCCAGGCCAAGCTATTCCACTCACAACTGTGCCTGGCCAGGGGCCCCCACCAGGAAGCCAGCCTGACCCAGAACTATTGCAGTTTTGCCGGACACCCAATCCTGCCCTCAGGAATGGCCAGTACTGGGTGTGAGACCTGGCCTATACCCAGATGCTGCCCACTCTCCAGGACCACTGTTTCTGTACCCTGGCCTGGCTTGAGAATCTCCAGAGCCAAAAAGACCTTGAGATGCCAGGGTAGAGGGAACTGGGAGACAGCCTAGAGATCCTGGAGCGAGTGGAGTCAAGAGCTGGAATCTTCCTCAGCTGGCTTAGACCTGGAGAGCCACGGAGGCCAAGGTGAGAGGCAGCTAAAGTCAGCTCACTGCAGAAAACAGGATAACATCCTAAATGGATCACAACTCTGGGTCCTGGGACTGTGACCTTAGATAAGTCATACCTGACCCAGACTGCCAAGGTCAGGAGAAGACAGCATGCGGGGCTTTCCCACCCCAGCTCTGATCATTTGTTGTCTCTGAAGAACAAACTCTCCGCCTCTGGTGTTTTCCTGAAGCTAAATGGGGAGCAATGCTAGGCAATAGATTAATATATTCAAGGTGCAAGATGGGTAGGGTCGCTCTGGGGTTGGTTAATTTAAGGCAAGAAAGCTATTTAACATGGTGCTGGGCTAGCCAGGCCTAATGAAGCCCTGGAGTACACGGGATGGACAAAGGTCTGAAGCCATTTCACCCACAGAGCCCTGTGGTAGAGCTCCTGAGGCGTTGGCCAGCAACCTTCAGCACTTGGACTGGGAGTGTTGGAGGGTTCCCTGGTGGCTGTGCTCTCCTCAAGACTAGGGAGCAAGCAAACTGGGGCCCTTGATTCCATGCAGCCTTGGCGAGTGGTGCTTCAGAGGCACCGGCCAGCTGTGCATTGTTTGTGTTTGACAGTGCACTGGGCTCTTGTCCATGGCAACTTCGCTCCCCTGAGGCAGGCCATGTGGCCTAGCTTGATGGGGGTGGGGATGGACAGATCTGGACAAGCTCTTGAATTTCCACCTCCTGGGGTATTCCCAAAGTCCTCTACTCTCACCTGTACCAGCAGATGGGCTGTTTGTTGAGATGGGACCAAAGCCCTTACGCTACAGGGAACTTCAGGGAAAATAAATAAATAAATAAATACTCCCAGCCATAGACTCCTTGGCTTGGGTTTTGGCCTCCAAAGCCCTAACCCCTCCCCAGCCTCCTTTCATTGTGACTGCAAAAGCAAAAGTGAGGGAAATGGGGGCGGGGTTGAGGGGATGCCAAAGCTTGGGACACAGTGCATAAAGGGAAGTGTTGGGCATGCAGACTTTTATGTGGAACCTTTTACAATCTCTATTCATCCTGCACTAGGAGGAGCCAGGTACTTCTCTAAAGGAAGGGAACCAACACAGACACAGAAAAGCCACACCCCCTAGAGCATATCACTCAGCTAGCAATGCATCAGGAGGTCCCAAGTCTCCGAAAGAAAGGCCATTATATGAACCACAAGGCAGACAGAATCCTCTGACGCTTCCTACCTTCGAGAGGATGATGCAAGATCAGGGGCCATGGGAGCAAACTCTGGCCCAGGGGATGATCTGGTCTCAAAATGGGCTGAAGTCATTAGAAAAGAAACATAAAAAGCTGAATTGGTGTTTCTTGCCTATAATCCCAGTATTTAGGAGGCAGGAGCATAAGAACGAGTTCAAAGTCATTCTTAACCCTAGAAAATTTAAGGCCAATCTGGGCTACCAGAGATCCTGTCTGAGAGCAAGGAAGGAGGTAAGAGGGGTTTGCGCTCTGGGAAAACGTGGGACTTCATGGGGCCTAAGAGCAGTCAAGTTAGAGGTGAAGGGCAGAAAGTAGCCTTTGGCAGCTGACCTGCATCTGGGGACTAGAATTTCCTCTGCCTATGTCCCGTAACATTCGAGCCTCGTTCCTGCTCACCACCCTGCCTGGCCCCAGACAACATTCCCTCATGGTATGATGTCCATTTTAACATCTGGCCCCCTCTCAGAGGCTTCAGGCAGGAAACTTGGAACCAGATGAATTACCGACAAAAAGGTTTCCAGAGGAACAGGAGGAACAGGGAGACACAATCAGGGAGGGTATGAGACCCGACTAGAGCCACACAGCAGAGTAATGATAGAGAAGACCCAGCAAGGCTTCCGTGGTGCCACACAGAGAAACACTGTGTGAAAAATCACTGTCCCCCCTTCCCCCCCTTCCCCAAATATGGCCTCCAGAAAAGCTCTGTGTCTTAAGCTGTCAACATTAGTTTCCTTTTTATAAACGTGATGTCTCTGGTCCCCAGGTTAGGAAAACCAAGAGCATCCCCACGTAACATTCACAGCTCAGCCTTGCCACTCCCAGGAAGTTAAGGCTGGCTCCTCTGGCTCCTCGGGGCTTGCTATCATGAGCCAGTCTCCACCCAGAGTAAGCAACCTCCCTGAAAGTGTAAGCAGAGATGTGGGTGACAAACCTGCCAGGCAGGATCTGCCCTCATCTCCTGTTTCCCCTAGAGGACCGACAACACCCTCTATTCACACAGCTGGCCCTGCCCTGCCCTGCCCCCAAGCACTGGCACAGGCTGACACAGCTCTGCTGCTCTGAGCCTGGACTAGGTGGTAAGCCGGTACTCAGACATTGTGCCTACAGCTGTGCTAGGACCTGAGTCTCACAACACAGCCAAGCTGAGGACTGAACACAACTGTGTATGTGTGTGTGTGTGTGTGTGTGTGTATGTGTGTATGTGTGTGTATGTGTGTGTATGGTGTGTGAGTGTGTGGTGTGTGTGTGTGTGTGAGTGTGTGTGGTGTGTGTGAGTGTGTGTGTATGTGTGTGTGAGTGTGTGGTGTGTGTATGTGTGAGTGTGTGAGTGTGTGTGTGGTGTGTGTATGTGAGTGTGTGTGAGTGTGTGTGTGTGGTATGTGTGAGTGAGTATAAGTGTGTGTGTGTGTGTGTGTATGTGTGTGAGTGTGTGTGTGTGGTATGTGTGAGTGTGTGGTGTGTGTGTATGTGTGTGAGTGTGTGTGTATGTGTGTGAGTGTGTGTGTATGTGTGAGTGTGTATGTGTGTGAGTGTATGTGTGTGTATGTGTGAGTGTGTGTGTGAGTGTGTGTATGTGGTGTGTGTGAGTGAGTGTGTGTATGTGAGTGTGTGTGTGTGTGTGGCGGGGTTCCATACCCCACTAACTAGTCCCCAGAGGCTGGAGACATAGCTTACTGGTAGGATGAAGGGCTGGAGAGATGTCTCTGGTTAAGAGTTAAGAGTGTTGGTCTGATTCCCAACACCCACATGGTAGCTCACAACTAACTGTAACTCCAGTTCTGGGCATCCAACACCCTCCTCT
The DNA here is from genome assembly GCA_019843815.1 of Montemys delectorum. Classification (NCBI taxonomy): domain Eukaryota; kingdom Metazoa; phylum Chordata; class Mammalia; order Rodentia; family Muridae; genus Montemys; species Montemys delectorum. The sequence continues at coordinate 14,611 of JADRCD010222376.1, read as the reverse complement.
GGCTTCTGTGGCCACCGGGCATACACATGGCACACAAATATACATGTAAGCAAAAGATCTGTATGCTTAAAATTAAATCTTTAAAACAAACAAACAAACAAAAGACAACTACATCATCTTCTCCTTTCCTAAGGAGCTTGTTCCTCCTAGGCTCTGGGAATAGATAGGAACTTGATCTGTGAACAATGTTTAAGGTGTTGAAAACTTCATCCTCTTTTTTTTGTTTTGTTTTGGTTTGGTTTGGTTTTTTCCAGATAGGTTTCTCTGTATAGCCCTGGCTGTCCTGGAACTCACTCTGTAGACCAGGCTGGCCTCGAACTCAGAATCAGCCTGCCTCTGCCTCCCAAGTGCTGGGACTAAAGGCATGCACCACCACTGCCTGGCTTCACCCTCTTTCTTTATACACACATACATAAATACGTGTGGTTATATATGTGAACATGGGTTTTCTCATAACATTTGGACATACAATACAGAAATCAGTACTTGTCTAGATAATATACAACCCATGAAAAATGTATACAAGCTTTGGAAGCATGTACCCTTTGCCTGTGGCCCTCCCAAAGGCCTAGGAGCTAAGGGGTCAGGACATCCTACCCATTAAAAGACCTATACCAACATCATTAAAAAAGAGAAAGCCATTTGGTGGTAGTGCATGCCTTTAAGCCCAGTACTTGAGAGGCAAAGGCAGATGGAACTCTGAGTTCAAGGCCAGCCTGGTCTACAGAGAGAGTGCCAAGAAAGCCAGGGCTAAACAGAGAAATCTTGTCTCAAAAAAAAAAAAGGAAGAAGAGGAGGAAAAAGAAGAGAAGGGAGGAGGAGGAGGAGGAGGAGGAGAGAACCCACGAACATAAGGAGGATTTTTCACAGGGAGGGGGCTCAGATCCCCAGATCTCTAGCACCCCAGCTTGGAAACTGCCTATTGCCTCTTAAGAGTCTAAAGAAGCCAGTCATTTAAAAGCTGGCCCTTTAAGTATGGTTGCTATGGCAATTGTACTGTTCACTGAGTTAGAACTCTCCTCTTCCAATTGGAAGCTAGAGAAGTGCTTCTTCCAACTCCAGCCTAACCTCCCCTGATCAATAGAAACTGCTAGAGCTGCTGGCATCTTTCTCACTTTCCAGAAGATACAGAACTTAAAGGAGTGATGGTCCAAGGGCAGAGCTCCAGATTCTTTGGTTGAGTCCCTTTCCTGTGCACAACACGGGAGGAGTCCTGGCAAGCTGAGAAGGTTGGCCTGATGTCCATCTTGCCCTGGGTCCCTTCCCAGTAAGTGCTCTCCTATGTACTTTGCAGTAACCCCTAAGATTACTCAGGTCTTGGCACAATAAGCCGAAATTGCTGAGGTAGATACAAATAGAAATCCCTTAACCCTTCCTGAAGAGGCCCAGCCATTCCAAAAAGTAACTAAGGAACTATGATGTGTGTGTGCCTCAAGCCAGCGGAGCTGGTCAGAATGGAAGTCCAGAATGGAAAGACTAGCCTACTCTTGTCTGCTCCCTTCTCTTCTGACAGACAGCTGGGCATTTCCAACTGAAGAGACAGCAGGCAGCCACAGGAATCGAGCATGTTTCCATCCTCAGTGTAATGAGTCACAGTCTTTAACTGACGGCTGCTGTCCTCATAAAGGGCGTCACCTCCTCAGAGGGCCTCCTGTGGCCATCCAGATAATGAGTGGGTTGAACTGAGTTCCTTTCCATTTCAGATGTGAAACAACCCTTTGGCTACATGGAGCAGTAACCAAGAAAGGACTTTTCTACATAAGCGGGAGTGAGGCTGGGGCTGGAGATCTCCTGTCCCCAGACCTGAGCACTGTTAGCCAGAGGCTGAAGCTATTCCCAAGCTAACATTCTGATGCTCTGTCGGGTGGTTTGCAGAGGACTCCCAGGGCCCAGGTTCTAGGTTCCAATGGTACAGAAGAAATGGGTGATCTTCTTTGCTGCTTAAAGTCCTCTGTGGACGGATAGCATTGCTTGTGAACTTGTTAGACATAAAGGACAGCGCTGGGTGGTGGTGGCGCACACCCTTAATCCCAGCACTTGGGAGGCAGAGGCAGGCAGATTTCTGAGTTCAAGGCCAGCCTGGCCTACAGAGTGAGTTCCGGGACAGCCAGGGCTATACAGAGAAACCTGTCTTGAAAAACAAAAATTAAAAAAAAAAAAAAAAATTAAATAAAGAAAGAGAGAAAGAATGAAAGAAAGAGAGAGAGAGAGAGAGAGAGAGAGAGAGAGAGAGAGAAAGAAAGAAAGAAAGAAAGAAAGAAAGAAAGAAAAGAAAGAAAAGAAAGGAAGGACACGTAAGCAGGGCATGGCATCCGCGTTCTTGTCATTTCAGCATTAGGGAGTAGAGGCAGGAGGATCAGGAGTTCAAGACCAGCCTGGGCTGTATGAGACCCTATCCTAAAACTAAAGCCTGGCAGTGGTGGCACATGCCTTTGTTCCCAGCACTTGGGAGACAGAGGCAGGTGGATTTCTGAGTTCGAGGCCAGCCTGGTCTGCAGAGTGAGTTCCAGGACAGCCAGGGCTGGCTGTACAGAGAAACCCTGTCTCGAAAAGCCAAAAAAACAAACAAACAAACAAACAAACAAACAAAAAAGTGAGTTCCAGGTCAGCCAGGGCTAGACAGAGAAACCCTGTCTCGAAAGAAAGAAAGAAAGAAAGAAAGAAAGAAAGAAAGAAAGAAAGA
>JADRCD010222376.1:0-11828 GCA_019843815.1 Montemys delectorum | reverse complement strand
GAGAAAGAACGAAAGAACGAATGAACCAGGTTGGGCTGCAGCAGTGGCAGAGCCTTTACCCAAGCAGTTATATAAAGCTCTAGGCTGTGAAAAAGAAATGGAGACCCCCAGGCTCTTCCCCAGATGGCTGAGTGAGACTTTCACAAGGCCACAGGCAATCAGAATGCACACAGCAGAGTAAAGTTTATGGTGCATTGAAGACCACTCCTCAACCTGGAACTAGCTCATTATACTGACGGACCAGAGCAAGATAGGCCACAGTAGTACAGTCAGTAGCTGGGTGGCAAAGAGTCAGGCCATACAACCCTGCCCAAATACTTTGACTCTTACTTCATGATGCCATTTGTCCTTCCATGCACATTTATAAATTCCCCTACATGCCCTACCTCAGGGTAGAGTTCTAGCCACAGGACACTCCATCAAGATCAGGAGAAAGAAATTGTAGAGATTGCTGGCAACTGGGTCTGATCTGGTGGCGGGTCTTCAGGAAACAGTTTTCCCCCCCCCCCCCAACCCTTGCCTCTCAAAAGCCAGCCCCTGGCTAGTGCAGCAGCCCCAAACACACTGCCTTCTGCAGCTGGGCTAGTCCCACCTACCAGTGAAAAGGACAGAGATCTCTGGACAAAGTCACCAGTCTCTGCTCATCTGGAAAGCCTCAGTCTGGAAGAATAGTAGTTACCAGTTAGGGCAGAGGATAGAATTTACCAGAGAGAGGGGATGGTCCAGGCGGACTCCTCCATTCAGACCCAGCCAGCTATAATGGCACACTCTGCAAGTCCATTACTTGGACATCCAAGGAAGGAGGATCTCAAATTCCAGGCCAGCCTGGGCTACCCAGTGAGATAGCATCTCAAAACCAAACAACAAAACCAAATAGTGCAACCAAGGCTGTTTCACTGTCCTTCCTGGCCCAGGAAAGAATATCTGGCTGGGTGACTCCCACTCTGTGTCTTGTCCTTAGTGCAGAAAGAGGCTTGGCCCTCCCCATTTCCCTCTTTGAATTGCTGAGTGTCTAGCCTAGGCAAAGGCCCAACACTTGTCACCTTGTAGTAAACATTGGTTAGTTCTGCACATCCCATCAGAGTAGAGTCCAGTCTGCCCCAATCACTGGTATGCCCAGCACTAGGTATATACTAGTTTGAAGGAAACAGCTCTTGCTAGAATGTAGCACTTCTTTTTCCACAGAGATGCCCTCAAGCCAAAAGGCTTTTGGCTCCAAGGTGCCCGAGCTCCCACTTTGAGAATGACTTTGGTCTCTCTGACTCCCCCACTCCCTGGGGTATTGATTGGGCTCCAGCTGCTACCTTGTTACCAGGAGCTCTGCAGGCACACAGGCAGAGAGAGCACCACAGTCTGAATTTCTCTCTGAGAGTCTGCTTCTCATCCCCAGCCCTACCCCCACCTCCACCCCCCTACTCACCATGACTCCCTTCTACCCACTGTCTATGAACTCTACGAGCAAACATGTTTATGAATCCTTCACGGGAGCTCAGCATATCAAGATAAAAAAAACCATTAAGCAATGCAGGAGGCAAACACAAACCAGGACCCCTCCAAGTTCTCTCCTGCTCTGACAGCAGTTGTGCAGGACCTCTAGGTTCCATGAGTCCTTGTTCTAGCAAGGTTGTCAATTCTGAAGGACTCACTGGAGCCAAGTGCAGAACAGACCCGAGGCAGCCTTACCTCTCCCTCCCAGAGGGCCTTGCCATCATCCTTCCCAGAGAAGAGTGTCTTGCCCATAGCCAGCCATACAGTGACTTACTGGCAGAGCTGGGCCTCTTCGAGGCTGCCAGCATTGCATTTCTTAGCAGTTGTCTTCCGGGTGCAGAGGCTCCTAGGGCAAGTATGGTGAACAAGGGACACACCAGAGACCTCCAAGAGAGCCCAAGCAAAGTAGGAGAACCCCAGAACCCTACTGATACCTGTCAGAGAAAGTGGGCCACTCTTGGAAGGCAAGACTCAGGCTGGACTGGACTGGTGACCACTCTTACTCTGCCTATGGGCATGGTAAGGCCTACATAAGAAGTTTCTACACCTTCAGAAGGTTCTGCTCTTCTGTTCAAGACCGAGCAGAAAACAAGATGGCTCGGTTGGGAAAGATGCCTACTACCAAGCTAGAAAATCTGAGGTGTCACACATACATTCATAAATACACATACACACACACACACACACACACAGAGACAGACAGACACACACACAGAGATACACACACACAGACACACACACACACAGACAGACACACACACACAAAAAGAGAGAGACATACATACACACACACACACACACACACACACACACACACACAGAGAGACGCACCCAGAGACACACACATACACAGACACATACACAGCCACCTACCCCCACACCCCCCCCCCAACATCCACGCAGTTTGAGCCCTGGGATCCACATGGTAGGAGAGAACTGTCTCTGCAAGCTGTCCTCTGACCACACACACATGAACAAAAGTCATATTTTTTTTTCTAAATAATTATTTACTTTTATTTTATGAGCATTGGTGTGAAGATGTCAGATTCCCCTGGGCCTGGAGTTACAGACAGTTGTGAGCTGCCATGTGGGTACTGCGAACTGAACTCAGGTCTTCTAGAAGAGCAAGCCAGTGCTCCTCACCACTGAGCCATCTTTCTAGCCCCCATGACTTTTCTTTTTCAAAGTTCACCTCAGTGTCAGAGGACTGAATCCATACATGGAAAGAGGGAGGGCGGGGGGGGGGGGGGGGGGGGGGGACAGTGACTGTTACCTGAAGAACTTGTACAAGACCCCTCGCCTATTCTAATTCAAGACAGGATAACTGGCTTGGGGTTATTCTTAGTCTAGGGGAACTCAGTACCAGCTTCCTAACTTGGATCTCACACTTGCTTGCACTTCAGTTTCACTTCCTGTCTCTACCTAGATCTGTGACAGACCAGCTCCCACCGCTCCCAAGTTTCCCTGGATCTCAGGGGTGTCTGCCCTGACCCCTATGTCTGACACCTCTGGCCCATTACTGATGCTTCTTAATGTGCTGGGAAGCCGATGCTGAGAGGCGCATCCTTGGCAGCCAGTAAGGCTTCAAACATTTTAGCTCTGCCCAGCTCTGCCTCCGAGTTGCTGTGTGACTGTAGGAGGGTTACTCCTCATCTCTGGTCCTAAGGCTGAGATCCATCAGGAACTTTGGGGGACCAAACTGAAAATCTGTGTGTCCCTGGTCTGATAGGGTGTAGACCCTGGACAGAGCCTCTGAGGGACTGGATCTTTGTTGTCATCAACTTTCAGAAAAAAAAGTCCTTTAAGGTGCAGGACTGGAGTGTGGCTGAGTCTCCAGGACAGATCTTTGCTCTCGGTTGCCCCACCTTTGCTGGGCAACTGAGATGCTGTTGCTCAGCTATCCAGCAACCACACCAAGAGTCAACAGGATGGGACACGGCTATCCTTCTTACAAATATACTCTAAATCCCACTCAGCTGATGCTGGCCTGGCTAGGTGGGGCTTCAAGGCTGGAGAGGAGCACACTGCTGCTTGGGGATAGCAGATAACCTAAGAAGGATAGGACAGGACAGGAGGCAGCTGCTCTCTGGGCCTCCAGGGAGCTGGAAAAGGCCACGGTGCACCTTCCTTCCTCCTCATGCCTGACTGAGAAAGAAGGACATACACCCGTGTGAGTCACTGGGGCTCGGGGGTGTGGGCGATGATGTCAGGAAGTAGGTATGCTCTCAGCCACCCGCTGAGATGATGGCCCCACACACTATCCAGTGAGCACATACTCACAGGATGGTCGCATGCTCTGTGCACATGCATGTGCAGAGTCTCACTCACTGGTGCTGCAAGGGACATGAAAACCACACTCTGCACATGCACTGTCTTGAGAAGAGCTGACGTCCCTGCAGATGTCCAGAGTCACTCGCTCTGAGCAAGGCACTGTGTTAGACAGGAGGCATAGCCATGAATAAGCTGGACAAACCCAGTTGCCATGGATGCTGCTTCATACTTGGGAAAACAGTTTTTCACCTGTAATCCTGGCACGTTGGGAGGTAGCGGCAAAGAATTTAAGGTTATCCTTGGCTACATAGTAAGTGTGAGGCTTACCTAGGCTATATGTAACCTAGTATCAATAAAATACAATAAAGATAAACAGATAATATAACAAAACTTGGACCTAGTGATTCATCCCTTTAATTGCTACCATATTTGGAAAGCTGAAGCAGGAGAAATGGGAGCCCAAAGCCAGCCTGAGATAAACAAAAATAATCATAAGTAATACTGTAGCTATAGCCTGGGCTACATAGTGAATTCCAGACCAGCTTGAGGTGCAGAGAGAGACCTTGACTCAAAAAAATAAAATTAAAACCAGATGTCATGGCTCATGCCCTTAATCCTAGCACATGAGGGGCAGAAGCTGATAGATCTTGGAGTTCAAGCCCAGCATGGTTTATAGAGTGAGTTCTAGGACAGCCAAGGCTACAAAGAGAGGCCCTGTCTCAAAAACAATAAATAAATAAAATAAAAAATAAAAAATAAAAAAGAGTGAGGCCAGCCTGGTCTACAGAGTGAGTTCCAGGACAGCTAGGGCTACACAGAGAAACCCTGTCTCAAATAAATAAATAAATAAATAAATAAATAAATAAATAAATAGAAAAAGATAAATAAAAAGTAAATGAAAACAATTGAAGTATGGGGCTAGAGAGATGTCTTAGTGGTTAAGAGCACTGACTGCTCTTCCAAAGGTCCTGAGTTCAAATCCCAGCAACCATGTGGTGGCTCACAACCATCCGTAATGAGATCTGATGCCCTCTTCTGGTGTGTCTGAAGACAGCTACAGTATACTTACATATAACAATAAATAAATCTTTTTTAAAAAACAATTGAAATGTAAATAAATAAAATATCCGAAAAACAAATAAATGAAGAACTAACAATAAATATAAACTTTTCATAGAAGTATTTGCAGATAAGATTATAAAATATCTGGAATTTGCTGGAAAGCAAAGGATATGGGGAATGTAAGACTGGCCCACTGTTGATCATTATGAAGCTGAGGGATGTCTTTATGGAACCTGCTGGACAAGTTTCTCTCTATTTTTGTACATGTTTGAAATTGCCCATAATATAAAAAGCTAAATACTTATCATTTCAACTGGCAATAAGTGAGATAAAAATGTAAGGGCAGGATAGATGCACAAGGAAGTCTCCTTAAAGTGGATGGTCAAGGAAGCCTTCACAGAGGAGGTAGCATTTAACCATGATGATTTGCCTCTGTAATCCCAGCACTGAGGAGATGGAGACAGAAAGACCAGGAATTCAGTGGCAGCCTTGGCTGTATAGTGAGTTTGAGACTAGCTTGGGCTACATGAGACACCCCCCCCCCCCCATCTCTAAATAAATCAATAAAAACTGAAGTAACAAGTGCAAATCATATATATTAATATATATATACATATACATATATACACATATATATGTATATATTCTCTTAGGGAAGACCTTTCCAGTCAGGGGAAGCAAAGGACAAAGGCCATAACATACTAATATGAATATGGAAGAGGGAGCCATAAGAGGACTGCTGAGCTGCTGAGTCCAGAGTTGCAGAAACCAGAGCTCAAGATGAAAGCAGAGGGTGCTGGGATGACCCACAAATATTGTATTTACCAGCTATGAAGAAGTGTGCCCCTCTGTTTCCTACTGTTAAACGGGCCGGCAGGCGGCAGGCTGTCAGGGTATGCAAATGTTTGTCGCTTCCTCACCTGCTCAAAAAAGAAAGGCAAGCTGCCTTGGGGAAAGTCAGTGGGCCCCAAAGCCAACTGGTTGGTGTGGCTTTTTGCATAATAAAGGGCTGGTGGCTTAGAGCAGGGGCAGAAAGACAAGCAGATCTTCAGGGCAGGAGTCTGAACAGATACTGGGAACAAGGCAGGGCGGAAGGCAGAGGGTGCCACGTGGAATGACAAAATGGCAGAGAAGTCGGGGTAAGTTAGAAGCTAGCTGAGACTGCCCCAGCAAAAGGCCCAACATGTTTAAACTATACAGATGTCTCAGCGCCTTTATTATTAAACCTTAAGTGGTACCCCGAAAGCCCTGAAATAAGATGGCACCCTGACAGGGGAGCTACAGTCTATCTGGAGCATGGAGACACACGGTTTGATCTGGAACATGACTGTAAAGACGACTCTGGCTCTGATTGGAGTTTGCAGGGGGCTGTGTCAGTCCAGGCAAGCCGGTAGTGTGGTAGTGAATAGTGTCAGCTTGGGATGTCTTTTGAGGCTTTGCTTACAGACCTGGCGTGAAGTGTAACACCAAGAACAGAGCTAAGTGTTTGATTTCAGACCCCGGGACAAGAGGTACATGTTTTACACATCAAAGCAGACCTGGCCTCCAGGTTCTCCCAACATCCCTTAGTCCCTACCTGGCATACCCTGCCCCCAACCCTGAACGTTTCAGCCCACTGGCTGGGCTGCAATTCCCCACAGGCTCTTCCCTATGTAATCTGAGCATTTTTGGTCTCCTTGCTCCCCCCACCCTCTCTTTTTCACCTTCTCTTTCTGTGCATAAGCTCTCTCTCCTCACCTTTCCCCCTCCTTCCCCATCCCCCATGGTGACTTCCCTGACCTCCTCAGAGCAGCTTCCCAATAAACCTGCATTTAATATAATCTAATCTGGCTTGAATTGGCTCATTTCACCGGCAGAGAAATAACCTATCACTAAGCACCATTCCAAATCTAGCCCTGAGTTCCAAGGTATTAGGCTTTCTAGGCTGTGAAGCCAGGAGCTTTATGGCTAGGAAAGACAAAGGTCACTGAACGTCGCTATCTGGTAAGTACACAAACCACACAGATGAGTGAACATGCACATTCTGGGCATCTGGAACCCATTTTCCTTGCCCTGCTCTTCCCCGTGGATGACCCCCAGACTCACTGCCATCTCTCCAGCTTAGCCCCAGCACTAACAAGACCCATTTCTCCTGGCTCTCTGACAGCTCTCTTGCCACAGAACTCAAGCTGGTAGCACTAGAACTCACTATTTATCCCTGATTGCTTCAAATTGTCAATAATCCTTCTGCCTTAACCTCCGGTGTGACCTCCTAGCCCAACCTCCCCCCCCCCCCCAATGCCTTTGCCTCCCTGGGTTGACATGGCTCTGACTGTTCTTAATGGAGTCCTGACCCTGCCTCCAATTTGCTTCCCTTGGCCTCTTCTGTCCACAAACAGCCTTCTTTCCCACATTCCAGCCTGAGGCCCTATAGAAAATGATCATTCAACAAATATTTGTCTAGTCCTGTCTGTGGGTCAAACTCTTTGCTCTTCTGCCTGCTGCCACGAAGGTGGAGCCTCAGCACGCTGTCTGGATTCCACAGGAAGGTTACGTACCTCATACAAGTGACTCAGTGCCCCTAAGCTACTGTCTGCTGGAGCTTGTTAGCAAACCTAGGCAACTCAGCAAGATTTACCCTAAGGTACACAGCAAGTATAGCACACGGTAAGACTAAAAGCTAGTGTACTGGCTAGTTTTGTGGGTCAACTTGACACAGGCTGGAGTTATCACAGAGAAGTGAGCTTCAGTTGGGGAAGTGCCTCCAGAAGATCCAGCTGTGGGGCATTTTCTCAATTAGTAATCAAGGGGGTAGGGCCCCTTGTGGGTGGTGCCATCCCTGGGCTGGAAGTCTTGGGTTCTATAAGAGAGCAGGCTGAGCAAGCCAGGAGAAGCAAGCCAGTAAGGAACATCCCTCCATGGCCTCTGTGTCAGCTCCTGCTTCCTGACCTACTTGAGTTCCAGTCCTGACTTCCTCTGGTAATCAACAGCCATGTGGAAGTAAGCTGAATAAACCCTTTCCTCCCCAACTTGCTTCTTGGTCATGATGTTTGTGCAGGAATAGAAACCCTGACTAAGACAGCTAGCTATTGATACTCAGGCCTGCCTTAGCTGGGAATGTAATAGTGTCCACACTTCTAACCCTGTGGTCCTTATAATCATAACCAGTGTTTGGCTAATGTCAGGGGCGGGGGTGGGGCTGAAACTGAATGCTGACCTTATCGATGTTCATCTTATGAATCCATCCATGAGAGACCTGGATATGAGTCTAAGTCTCTTCACTCCTGGGGTACACTGACTGGACTGTGTGTTCTGATGTATGTGATGGCCAGTGGCCCTGAAGACCATCCCACCCGGATGTTGGGTACCACAATGTCTGGACACTGGTTGGAAACTGCTCACTATAGAGACAACATGGCAACATGGGTGAGGACCCAAAGTCTGGGACTAGTGGGAGACTTGGCCTCTGGTCCAGCCATACTATCTACGGCTTGCATCTTTTGTTTTGTTTTTTCAAGACAGGGTTTCTGTCTAGCCTTGGCTACCCTGGAGCTCCCTCTGTAGACCAGGCTGGCCTCGAACTCAGAAATCCGCCTGCCTCTGCCTCCCAAGTGCTAGGATTAAAGGCGTGTGCCACCACCGTCTGGCTACAGCTTGCATCTTTATGAGGCTTGCCTGATTTATCTTCTCACATAGGAAGTAGGATGCCACAGTTCTTGGCACTGCCCCTCTCCAGGGCTGCTTTGGCTGCACCCAAGGCCAATAATATCAGCTATTCCCCAAAAAGGGTTTACTGTAAGAGATCTGCCCATTGGGTATGTTTAGAACTCTCCCAACAGCCACGTGGAGTTCCACGGCATATAAAGGAGAATCGGAAGCCTGGGGTAACTAAGAACATCAGTGCAGCGAGTACTAGGTAAGACAGTCCCTGCCTCCGATGGTGGAGGAAGAGGAGCCAGAGCCTGAGGCTGCCACGGTGGCATATCATGTCGCTCCCACTCAGATCACTTTTGACAAAAGGCATCAAGGTAGCTTGGGTCCCTCTGCACAACAGCTAGCCTCCGACTACTGCCCCAGATGCTAGCCACTTAACTCTTAGCACAGGTGGCCCAAGTAGCCCAGGCTAGGTACTGTCTCACTCTGGTTCAGCACTTCCCTTTTCCTCTGTAATGTTGATCATCTAGTTGTGCAATAAGGACCTTCCAGTGTCCACCACAGACCGCACTGGGCAAGCCTAGAGGCTTCAGAGAGGCTGAGATTCAAGAAGGTGGGACTTCCACCCCCTTCTCAAATGGTCCCCCTTTTCAACCAAGGAAGTTACATGGACTGTCTGCAATCTCCAAAGCCTTCTGTGCTGTGGAATGGTGACCATGAGCCGCAAAGGGGGCCACGGAGGAACCTTTTCTACCTCCTGATACAGGGGCAACAGAAGAAGAGAAAGACCATGCTCATGGAGCCCAAGGACGGGTATCATGGGGTGGGGGGGGGGGGGGGGGGCAGGTATAGGACAGGGAGCATCTACTGCCATCAGGACCAGCTGCAAGCATGATATCAGAGTCAGTTATATAGGAAACAGCCAACAGCATTGGCACTTGGGGACAAGAAAAAGAGAACAGCAACGAGAGAAGAAAAAGAGGAAGAAAAAAAAAAAACCAAATCAAAGTTAATGGATTTTAAAATTAAGTATCTACAGGTACAAACACTGTCAAATAGTAAACCTAATCCTTTAATGTGGAACAAACTTGAATATGTGGGAATCGGCCTTCCTGCCAGCAAGATGCAAAAGGTCTTCAAATGTGTCGACCCTTGACTTATATAAAACCCCTGGAAAAGGAGGCTTCCCCACGCTGTTTGAGATTATTTTTCTACCATGCAGGAGAACATAGACAAGCCCGAGGCAGGCTTAGCCAGGTATGGTGGTTCATATCTGTAAGCCCAGCACTCGAAAGGCAGAGAAAGGACTGTTTGAGCTACAGTTTAAGATTCTATCTCAGCTTGGTTGTGGTAGTGCACCCCTTTAATTAAAGGAGTCAGGAGGCAAAGGCAGGTGGACCTCTGAGTTCAAGGCCAGCCTAGTCTACAGAGTGAGTTCCAAGACAGTCAGGGACACACAGAGAAACCTTTCATCAAAACAAAACAAAAAAAGATCCTGTCTCAAGACAAAAACATGAATGATTAGTTTCCTCACTCACTTCTATTTGTAAACTGCCCAAGGCAGGAAGATGTCCACTGTGTAGTGGTGTCTTTCCTTTCCTAAAGAGGGACTTCTTGGCCTCATTCAACCCTCAACCCCCTCATCTCTCACCCCCTCCTGTTCCGCCAAACTTCAGAAGTATAGATCTGCTCCCTGCAATCTTTAGACATCAGTGAACTCATCAGCACTGCTTCAAGCCAGGGCTGGGTTCAAGAGACGCCCTGCCTGGACCAGTCTGTCTTCCTCTGGCCAAGTCTGACTCCCGGGTGAAACTGAGAGGCTGACCAGGACTGGCCCGTAGAACAAAGAGGCCACAGCTATGTGCCAGACACTGCTTTTTAAACAGACTGAAAGGCTCTGAGGTATAACCAATAAAAGAAAAACCAAGAGAAAAAAACCTTTACGTTGAGCTGTGTAGATCCCTTGGGCTGGGTTTTGCAATCGGCCTCCTGGCTTTAACTGCAGGTGGTAAGTTCTGACACTTTTCTATAGTCCTCTCCATGGGGCTAATAGTCTCCTCCCGCCCCCGTAGTAGAGAGAGAAGCCTGAGGGCAGCAATTGGGAAGCAGGTTGGGGTGGGTGGGAGAGCTGTATAGGTCTGGCTTCTGGAGCTCTGAGTCAGCGGGGCAGGCAGGGCGGGCCCAGTCCACACATGCTCTTGGAGAACCGGGTCCAGGAATGTTCCTCCTGCCCAGGAGCCGGCTCTGCCCACCGCATCCTGGCTCCTTCTCTCTTAGACTTTGAAACTCAGCTGCAGACGGGAGATGCTCCAGAGCCTGGAATTGTGGTTGGTAGGTTCAGCCAGGGGCCTTCAGAACAGCCTGGTCCTGAGGACTGGTTCAGGGTAAACAGGGCCAAGCCAGACAATCCAGAGCTGGGCTCTGGCTCCAGAGTATCCCCCACCCTACTGGGTGAGGTGGTAGCTGGAACCCCCTTCACTAGGACTCAGGGTTACTGTCTGAACAATAAGTTAAACTTCGTGCAGTGGGTCCATCTTGACTAGACACACAGACGCTCTGAGCACATGCCTGTTATATGCTCTTGTAACTTGCCTTGCATCTCGATGCTCAGGGACACTGGACCTCTGTCTGGGCTGCTTGTCCCTCGAAGCTCTCTTGAATCTCTAATGAATTGCTCCAGGGGCCTATGAAGTGATACCACACAGCCCAAATGGCACATACTTATGGAACACCTTTGTTGCATATGTGACTGGCTATGCGAGGCTGTTGCTGTGGGCCGAGGACTTTCTTGTCACTGTGTGGCAAAGTGGCTGAGACTTACCTGCAGACGGAGTCGTGCATGAGTGGTCATAGCTGTGAATACATGACAGAGGATGGCAGTGTCACCAAGGTGTGACTACGACTATGTGAGCTCAGGAGCGCATGTGTGTGAGTGGTGACATGTAGCCTTTGGGCAAAGTGTGTGGCTGTGTGCATTTGTGTCTGTTTGTGGCAGCACATCTACAATCAAGGGACTGTGTCTGAGGCCACAGTGCCACAGCCATGATGCACAGTACAGAGGTGCACAGCTCTCCTGTATCCTAGAGGGGGCAAGCAGGCTCTCAGGTCTGCCTCCATCCCCCCATCTCTACATAAGCACAAAACAGACTCCTTTTCCAGGGCTGGGCCAAGATTGGGAACCCGTGGGTCCCAACCCCCATCCCAGGTTCTGGTAGCTGCTCAGGACAGAAAGAGAAAGGGAGGCCTTGTTTTGCAACCCTCTAAGAGCAAAGTGAGAGAGGAAACTAGAGGCAGCTGGGCCCAGCTCAGTCTGGAACATCTGCCTGGCATGTGACTAAGGCCAACAAGCCCTGTCACCACAGCACCCCCCCCCC
>JADRCD010222375.1:22261-37196 GCA_019843815.1 Montemys delectorum | reverse complement strand
AAAAAGAGAGACTATTGGTTCAAGTATGAACTTACTATCAATAATATTCTATTCTTGTGTACTGGTTGGTCTTTGCCATGGTGACATGAACAACAGTAACCTGGGAAGAGGGGACCTCAGGTGAGTAGTTGCCCCCATTGGATACACTTGTAGGCGTAAGTCCGTGGCGTTGATGTGGGAGGTCCAAGTCCAATGTGAGTGGTACTACCCATGGACAGTTCTGGTTTTGGGTTGTTTAAGAAAGCAAAGTGAACAAGCCATAGAGATCAAGTCCGTAAACAACATTAGTCCGTGACCTCTGCTTCATATTTTGTCTCCAGATCCTGCCCTTACTTACCTTCATAATGAATTGTAACATTGAAATAAACCCTTTCCATCCAAGGTTGGTTTTGGACATGGCGTTCATCACAGCAACAGAAACTAAGACATCGTGATAATCTGATGCCAAGTTGGGACATTAAAGATGAGCATTACTCATTTTTGAGGTCATTATGAGTCACTGCTTTGGCATTCTTTATTGATCCTCTCTCTGTCTTAAATGAATTACCAAACAGAGTTGCTCTAGATGTCAATTTCCAGTAATACTTTCCAGCAAATTTTATCTCCTTGTTTGGAAGTTGTATGCCTTCTATATTCAGATGTGAACCAGCCTGTAAGATTTTTTTTTTAAGATAGCACCTGCCCTTATGGTGTCCCATCCAATCACCAAAAAAATTAAAATGCAGCATTTCTTTTCAGAGCTTCCCACTTTTGATGGAGCATAATCCGTTGAGATTGGTAAGAACCTCTCATCCTAGCCACTGATGCTTCCATAACTCTTTCAATGTGTGCTCATTGTGTCCTTTCTGTTACCTGATGTTGCATGCTTGATCTTTGACCTAGACTGAAAGAAAACACTAGAATTGAGGGAAGGAGATGATAGCACAGGGCTAAAAGGTTGTCCTTACGCAGGGTCACTCGTGACTTGTTCTCAGCCGTTTTCCTTTCACATTGTGGATCTAAGCAGCTTCCGGTTGGTAAAGAAGAAGAATCAGGAAGTTTGATCCACCGTATCTCAGTGCTTGTTTCCTCCAGTGGTTCCAGGTGAACAAGAGGACAAGCTTGCTCTGCTGAGCTATAGAACTTGAAAGAAGGATTACATCAGGAGGAAGGTGGTAAAAGGCAATTTTTCATGGAAAAAGATACTGAATAGAATATCTGTATTTGCTTAATCTTCTCTATCCACCATTGGCAAGCATTGCTGCTCCTTTGATTTAAACCTTTGCATCTCAGCAATTTGTCTGTTAAGAGAAAATCCTGGTAGAACCTGGCTAGTGATTTAGCTCAGATAAAGATGGGTAGGCGGATATGGACATAAATGAAAATGTATAGGAAGGAAGGATGCAAGATAGTTTTAGTGGATATTTTGATCCCAGAAGACACAAATTAAGAATGCATAGAATCCATTTTGTTATTAGGTCGCGCATTGCTCTCTCCATGAGTTTCCATTTCTTCTAGCAGTGTGGAGGGGCTATGTTGTGGAACATGTATGTGGAGAAGCTGTAGTGTATGCTGGCACATCTGGTGGGAGAGCTTGCTCTCTTCTGGAGAGCCTTGCCTATGTGTTATGACATCATTCCTTATAAAGGTAGAGATAGATTATTGTGCACATATAACATAATGAATTTATATGAGATATAGTGACTATCCCATGAGTGGGGGAACAAGACATAATTTGGAGTTGGAGCCTAGAGTGATTTATGAAGGTCATTGTCTTACAAGTTCAGATGCGTTCCATATGGCGTCGGAGAAAACCCCTTATGTACTGTATGTATAAAACATATGTAGCAAATTAGTTTCACTTACATTTTTTTTTACCCCAAATATGTTTTGGTTTTTTAAAAAATGACAGTGTCTTTTGTTGATCTGGTCTCTAAAATACTATGTTTTTTCTTTCCCCTAAGAAAGGGGCTATTTGTTAATAAGGATTGAGAGTTTTTAAATGAAACAGAGATAATTGAGTGTGAGCACCTTTGACACTAGGCCTTGTGTCTGGGTTGCCAGAGACTTCCATCTCATTGGATTTATGGCTTAACTTCTGTATCACGCTTAACACGAGTGTGCTCGGCAGTGTGACCTTGTCTAGGAAGAGGAAAAATGGATTGTTCGTTTTCCAGCTGGACTGTATTATATTTCTATCTAATTGCATTTTCAAATAGATGTGAAGACGCAACTACTTCCATTTAAAGGGGAATTGCTTTACTTAAAGAAAAATGGAGGATAGATTAGGAGAAATATTCAAAACTGAAAGTATTTTTTGCCTAAAATAATAAGCTTTTGTTTGTCTAAGGAGTGATCCTGTTGATGGATTTTTCTTTGCATCGTTGTTTTGGTTCCGGAGACTTAGAAGGTGCATGTCCCCAGTCCCAGTCTCCAGTCCAGTATCTCTAACCCTCTAGGAATTGTCTAACTCTGCAAAACTCTTCTCAGTAAGCATCTGTAGCTGCTTATTCCATTTGTAAAAATAAATTCATATTTCATCTGAAAATTTTGTCAACCTTTAAACATTGGGAAATTCACAGGTGTGTCAAGACATTGCAGATAGACTTAAGGAGTTTCTTTGCTTAGTAGGCATATATCTGGCTGCACGAGCACACTTGATTTGTATATTCTTTATTGTGCTTATCAAAATGGGAATATTTTGCTAGATACAATTTTCACGGTTGTGTGATCTGTAAGCCACGCATGAGAATTGCATTTGTTTCTTGATTTAAACACCGTGATCATACATGTTTACAAACTATTCTTTTTTATTTTTATTTTTATTAGATATTTTCTTTATTTACATTTCAAGTGTTATCCCCTTTTCTGGTTTCCCCTCTGAAGATTCCCTATCCCATGCCCCTCCCCCTGCTTCTGTGAGGGTGTTCTCCCACCCACCCGCCCTCCCACTCCTGTTTCCCTATCCTGCATTCCCCTACACTGAGTATCGAGCCTTCAAAAGACCAAGGACCTCTCCTCCCATTGATGACCTACTTGGCCATCCTCTGCTACATATGCTGCTGGAGCCATGAGTCCCACCATGTGTACTCTTTGGTTGGTGGTTTAGTCCCTGGGAGCTCAGGGGTATTCTGGTTGGTTGATATTGTTGCTCTTTCTATGGGGCTGCAAACCCCTTCAGATCCTTCAGACTTTTCTCTAACTCCTCCATTGGAGACTCCGTGCTCAGTTCAATGGTTGGCTGTGAGCATCTGCCTCTGTATTTGTCAGGCTCTGGAAGAGCCTCTCAGGAGATAGCCATATCTGGCCGTAGGAACATGGGGCTGTGTTTCCATAAAATCATAGCAAGGCATTTAGAAAACTGTTGAAATAGGTGAGGAAGATCTGGAATTTGAACACAGAACTTTCTATTTTCAGATTTAAGGTGGATATATATCTATGTGTTTATGTTGAATAAGTCCATATGCTAAAATGAATACATGTATGTACATCAGATAAATATTATTAGTATATGTACATACATTCTAAGTTAGCAAAGACCATGTGAGCCTATTATGAGGTTATGTGGGTCTGTCTTGGAAAGATATTTAATTTGTCTCATTCTACCACCAACAAAGCTTGTGACTGTACCTCATTCCTAGCATATGTTTGAGGTCTGAGACCCAGCATATGTGAGTTGTCATAGCATTTGTGGAGAAAGAAATAATTGTTTCAGGGGACATTTAACAAATTGTAATTTACAAATTTACATTTCCTCTAAGCAAACGCTGCTCATGTAAATGAAGAGAAAAGGTCTTTGGAACTGTGAACTTCTCTCTTTCAGCGTCAGTGCAACTCAGGGTATGATTTTATCTTCATCTAGACAAAGCTTGATCTTGGTGCAAATCCCTTCTATTTCTTTTAGCAGACACTCCCAGCAGCGAGGCCGTTTGGCATGACAGAAGGGTGATGATTGGCTATGAGGAGTAGGAGAACAGAAGGCTTCTTGATTTCTTTCTCCTGCTGCTCTACATTCTAAGAGTGCATGGGCATGTTCTACAGGATGAGGACCTTGCTGGTTCTTTACATTCGAACACTGCATAGCCATATTGAGTAGGAGATTTGGGCATCTGGTTGGTTTTAGAGACTAAAGAAGGTGGAAACACCTCTGTCAAGTGTGAACATCTGCTTGAACCATGAGGGCTTGGGGGATGAGTTCATCCTCAGAGAAGGTGACAAGCTACTCTGCCCAGCCATCCACACCCAGTTTTACAGTGATACACAGATGAGAATTACTACTGTGTCTCTGTGGTTATGGGATGTAGGAGGCAGCCAAAGAGATGCCTTTCTTCAGTCTTGGGATGAAATGGAAGAATGAGATTGGGAAGGAGGGGAACCACGAAGAGCCAGATCTGGAACTTTTGAGTTGTTCGTGCTGTATAAAAATAAACCAAGCCAAAGAAATAGCAGCCGCAGGAACAAAATGCAGAGAGCAGCAAGACTTATTGAGACTTTGCCCTGGCTGGGACTCACTAGAACTTGAGTAAGGGTATCAAATCCAAAGGCTAGCTCTGTCTTCAGTTTGCTACCTTCAGACTGTGCTCTTGGAGAATGCTGATGTATAAGAAACTTGGCTTCCCCCTGTAAGTGAAAGTGCTTTTCTTTAATTTACAAATGAATGAGCAAAGTCATAGAAGAAAAATGTGTGAATCAGGCTGACATCATGGCTATAACTTTCTATGCATTGTTTTTTTTTCCTTCTATAAAATTTATCTTGAGTTGTTCAAATCAGGTCTACATTCATGAAACACTACGAGCTTCTAGGCGGAGGTTAGGCTAGCCTGGTGAATGAAAGCAAACGCCCTGTCCTTGACGGTTTTCTGACTGATTGGGCAAACACAGATGGCAGACCGCTATGTTATGTTGGGGAGCTATGGCAGACTGATAGCTGCAAGTGACTAGGAATTGAAACATTTGGAAATAAGATTTTTCCTTACATGATTTTTGAAGATATAACAACCCTGTCTTGGTGGCACAGGCCTTTAACCCCAGCACTTAAGAAGCAGTGGCAGATAGATCTCTGAGTTCCAGGTCAGCCTGGTCTACAGAATGAGTTCTAGGATAGCCAAGGCTAAACAGAGAAACCCTGTCTCAAAACAACAAACAAACAAACAAACAAACAAAACAAAACAAAAATAAATCATTTTAATCATATATATTTATTTCCATTAACTGATTTTTTTTCTTTAGTTTTTATCATGCTATTAAATGATATGAGAAAATATATGACCTTTGGGATTGGGCATAAATCTTGACTCATGTCTGTTTTCTAGTTTTAGCTTCTTCTGCTGCTATCAGAGAAGTAGTGGTACTCTGCAGAATTGCTGACAGTGAAAAGATAGAAGTGACAGCACCTTCCTGGGAAGATACAGTTCCTTCCTCTGTGACATTTCAGAGTGATACTGGCATAGAAGGACCTTGGGTACTCCAGAGGTAGGGACTACATTTTCTGGTAACAGATTACTTGTGGCTAGAGATAGAGACTTAGATGTTAGTCATGTCATAAAAATTCTTCTATAGAAGACTGAAGTATTTTCTAGTATTCAAGCTGAGAGTTCTCCAAAGTATTGACAGAGGTGGTTAGTGCAATGGCTAATTCATCTTAATGATTCTTTTGAGTTTATTTTCTCATAATATGATAGATGGGGAGCAAGTCTCTAAGGGGAACACCCAGTATTTTCTCCTGCCTTTGGGACTAAAAGTGGAAACCCCAATCACTGTCAGTTAGCTGTAGATCTGGGAGAACTGAACCATGACGCGGTCTAGATCACGTCGCTGCCTCTTTTCTGGTGACTTCCTCACAGCTGTTTGAACTCGCCTGCATTGTGTCTCTAGCATCATCCACATCAGGTCTCTGTGTGGTGATCATTATTTTTGCCATAGTCTGCCTTTGTCTTTGTATTCCCTTTTACAGAACTTGTTCTCGTAATCTTTCAAATCAGTTATTTTCCAAAGTGGCCTCTATTGTTCATGAATGGTCTTTGAGGCTTCGTTTGAAAATAAAACCGTGCTCATTTAGTTCAGTTGACTCAGTTTTTTCCTCTGAACAGCTGGCTTTGTTTCCTTTTAGCTTTAAAAGCATGTCCCTTTTCACTTGTTATATGTTAATGTTTTTCAGAGACGTTTATTAAATGGATCATTTTTTCCACTGCTTTCAACACTAGAAAACAAAACAAGTTGAGTCATGTCAAAACCAAGTTGTCTGCAGGGATAATGTAAGAATAATGTTCTTTCTGGATATGATTTAAAATTTGAGGGGTTTATCATTTTGGAAGTTATTATATGGGCCATGAAGTAACACTAAGAAAGCCAAGTTTTTTCTAGATAGAAATTAAAAAATAGTACATATATTTGCATTTCTAAGCCTTGAAGAATACATTATAAAAATAACTCCATTATTCATACAAAGTTATCAGGTTATATTTCAAATGATGCATTCTAGCATATTTAATTATTTTAGGATTTATTGCTTCTAAAATACATAACATATATATGAATTATAAAAATTAACACACATGTTTATATGACCTTTTTAACTACACATACTATCACAAAATAGCCATTTACCTATATTTTGATGTGTGATTTGTATTCTTCATGTTTGAAATCACTTAGTTGCTAAGATACAGATAGTAAATATGAATTTGCATTTCTGTATGGGCTATTTCAGTATCTAAGGTGCCTTCAGGTGTCTCTCCATATGGTCTTTTTCTGTTTTTTCTTGAACGTGGCACTTTCTACATACTGGCTGGTTTTCAAGATCATTCCAAACAGACAAAAACATAAACCATAATCTCTTGATGTGCAGCATGATTCACATTATGTTTTATTGGCCAGAGAATGCATATGGCTAACCCACTCTGAAGAGGAGAGGGAACGCCGGGCGTGCAAAGAAGGCAGGGCTCACTACAGGAATACAGGAATGGTCTTTCTCTATAGCAGATGAGAAATATTTATTGCATCTGGCCACTAGGAAGAGAGAAATTCACTGCCTTCTATGGAACAGGGTATGGCTTAACTCAAGGGTTGGAACAAAGAGATTTGATAACCAATATAGTTTCGAAGTTTGACAGATACTGAGAACTTTATTTCCTATTTTATATTCCTAAGCTGAAAGAAATTGGAATCCTGGTCTTCTTTACCTACAGATATCATATTGTGTGCTATAAAAATAAAGAAAACCTATTCTTTTATCTAGGAAAGTTAAGGACTGAATATCTTTATAAGAGTTTAATGGCACTTTTTATTTTTCCCCCACATAAGAAAGTTCTGTTAATTTGCGTAAGAATAATTATATCTAGGGTTTGTAGAGATGGTTCAGTCATTAAAGTGCTTACTGCTCAAGCAGGAGAACTTGAATTTGATTCCCAGAGTCCACATGAAAAACTGGGGTGTGCTGGCACCGCCTTGTAAGCCTAGTGCTGGGAAGGTGGAGGCAGGTGTGTTTTCGAGTGCTGATGGACAGCTAGCCTATCCTACTTACTGAGCTCCAGAACAATTAGAGACTTCGTCTCAAAAGAACAAGGTGGACAATCCCTGAGGAACAAAATCTAAGGTTAACCTCTGGCCTCTCATGTGTGTGCACACACTTGCACATATACATCCATCCACAGGAAAACACACACGCAAGCACACACACACATGCACACACATGCACAAACACATACACAGGCACATAGACATATATACACACATATGCATGCACACAGACACACAAGCATACACACGCACACACACACACACACACACGCACACATACACACACACACACACACACACACACACTCTAGAATTCTACAATACATCAAGAGCTTCAGTTTTCTTTTCAAGAAATCTTTACCAGTGGAGCTCATCGCCTCTTTCTTTCATGTTCATTATATGTTACATGTGTACAGTACAAGAAAATAGCAGAAGGAAGGATAGGAGGCAAGAGAATCAGGTGAATGACTGCTGCAGCCAGCCTATCAGAAACCCATCTCTTCTGTAGTGTGCTAGGAATATCTCATCTGTATCTTGGTATCCGCTGCTCTCTAGTCTTATAGACGTTCTTATACTTTTTCCTTAGATTCAACCATACTCCTGAGTTCCCAGTTCTTTTCTTCTATCACATCTATTCCTTGAGCCCTCAGTACTCATTGATAATGACCTTATAGCATACACATAGTCTAATGGCAAATATACTGCACTCCATTTACAAGCGTATAGTCAAGCAGTTTCATACAAATTTGTCATTTTCTCCATTTAAGCTCACTTTCCATATCCCTTGACTGCCACCACCTTCTATCCAGTCATCAAGGTCAAATGCATTGTGCTTTTCCTAATTGTTTTATTTCCTGCTTTACATGCTATTTATGTTTAAATTGGAGTTCTTCTGATGGCCTGAACTTACCTGGAGACTTTGTTTCCTTCCTTGTCCCCACCCCTGCCCATCCAGACATTCATCTCCTCTTGCCCACCAAAGAGCAATAGAAGATCTTTCCCTCCACCCTCTGCCTCTGCACAGCATTGTCTATATTGTCAGGATCCTGCTGGAAGAGCTTCTGATTGCCTTAATATCACTTATGGATCTCTACTGCTAATTGGTAGAGGAAGATGACATCTCACATATTTCCAAATCACCCAGAGTCACTTACCATATTGTCAATTTATTATTCAGGCCCTGACTCTGGCTGCTTCTGTCCAAAATCTTACAACCAGTCTGAATCTTTCTCTAAAATCTCATAATCTTTCTCTGTCCATTTCTCCACATCTGTTGACATCAGAGTCCTTTTGTCTACCCAGCATGCCCAGTGGATCCAATTTACCTGTAAAATCTACTTCAGTAGTTTTATAGTGACCCTTCCGAACCATCTGAGAGACCCTACCATCATTTCCGAAGTAAAAAGATTTTCCTGGGAGCAGGTACAACATAAAGTGAATAAATGTCAAAGAACATGATCCATATGTGTGAAATAATATGATAATGAAATCCTATGACTGTTTACAATGAATACAATTTTCCTAAATTCTATTCCATAAGTATTAGTATTATAATTTCTTAGCTGACTCTGCAAATCACTATTCATTTTTTGGCCAGTGTTCTACAATATTTAAGTTAGGTAGCATTGTCAAATATATGACTTTTAATGAAATACAATAGCTTATTAGTGAAAAACAACATACAGAATAGTGTCACAGCATTTGCTATTTCTTTCCTTAATGTAATGATGTTCTCTTCCAAACTACACAATTGTAAGCTCAAATCCACAGGGATCATAAATCAAGCTGTTGTTGTTGACACAATCCCACCTAGTTTGCTTGTACAAATGTTCATTTTATAAATTTCATTTAGATTTTGTTTGCCACATAAAAGATGTAATAAAACTATCTCCCTGGAAGAAATTTCCTCTTCTTTTATTCTTTCTTTCCCCCTTTCTTGTTTACCTAGTATGAATTAGTTTAGTCAACCACCTTGTTATATTTGATTGGATCAAATCAGTATTGTTTATCAAAGCCATTATTCACTAATCCCTCTCAACTGTGGTTTCAGTCAATGATGCTTCAAAAATGTTGAATGGAAAATTCCAGAAATAAACAATTCATAAGTCTTAAATTGCATGTAATTTTGAGCAGCATGATAAAATCTCATACTTGCCTTCTCCATTCTGCCCAGGATGTGAATCATCCTGCCTGTTTTTCATTCGGTCACCATGCCACTTATCAGATCTGCTATTCTGGTGTCATGTTGCTTGTTCTTTTTAAATTCATGAAGGCCTAAGACTATTGCTGCCAGAAATCTTATCTCAGTATACGGTTATATTGTTCTATTTTTATTATTAGTTACCATTAACCTTTTACTGTACTTCATTCATAAATTAAACTTTATCTTAGGGACTCTGTAAGGAAAAGACTTAGATTTTTATAGTATCTACAATGTCTTGTAATGAATGTATCCCTTATGGGTGTGCGGGGCTACTGTAAACAATTTTCTTTTTGACATTTACTATTTTGTTTAAGTCCACTTAAGAACTTCCACAGGCAAAAACATTAAATTAGTTTATCTGGGTTCTTTTCTATGTACAAATTATTGGCCTTTCCCTCACTGCAATGTAGATTTAATAGATCCCTGAAAACATTAAATTAGTTTATCTGGCTTCTTTTCTATGTACAGATTATTGGCCTTTCCCACACTGCAATGAAGAGTTAATAGATCCCATTTTTCAACAACTGTAAGATTTAGTTATATATTAAATATTATTTAGATTTTTTTCATCTGAGACTGATAGTTTCACCAAAAACGCTATTTATTTCATTGAAATGTAGACATTTGACAATGTTGCCTAACTCAAAATGTACAGACCTTAGGCAGAATGGTAGATACTGATTGTCATTGTTGATTTCCTTATTGAAGGACCTCCCATATTCTCTGTATTGCTGGGTACATAGAAGTTATTTCTGTGGTAGCCAACTGTCAATCGGGAATGGACAGAATTAAAGACTCAGAATTGCTACTCTGTGTGCATGACTAGCCATTGTACATTTAACAAGCTTTGCCATGTTGAGAGAAATACTTGTGTGTTTGGTAAGGATATTGTAGAGAAGGGTGGGGCACAAAAAAGTCTGAAGAAATGAAGAGAGGCTATTTTAAGTGAATATTTGTTAAAGCAGCCTGAGTTAATTAAGCCTCCTGGTGACTGTGTTTATTTCCTCTCTTGTCTCCACACCTCTCTGTGTTGGCTACCTTGAAGTTAACTGGCTTGAATGGTGGTACCACACCCTTAATTTGATCTTTCCCATGAGTCACTTTGCTCAACAAAGGAATTTTACTGGACTTATTCTTCAAAGTCTTTAAAGAAATGCCACTTCTTTCTATGTCTAGGAAATAATTTGGGGTGTGGTTGCATAGAACACAACTGACTGGAAGCACAAAGTATTTGAGTTCACTGAGTATTTAAAGATGCTAATCCCCAACCCCAATAAAGCAGTAGTCTAGAAAGATTTTAATTGATAGTGGCAATGCAAACATTGGAGCCCCAAAGTTTTGTTGGTAGGATGCAGCTTCCACAGAAGGCATGCTCCTCAATTCTCACTTGAGATGGAGATTCTCCCAGAGGCAGGAACAAGGACTGAAGAAAGACGTAGATGAGAGGAAGACCTTCTTAAAGAAAAAGAAGTAATGTTAACTTAGGATACATCATCGCTTTTGCCCAAACAATGCTGTCTCCTATCCTTATTTAAAAACTGGGCTTTGTGATGAGGCTATACATCTTTATTTTATCATTGAATGTCTTACATATTGGGTTTCTGAAGGAAGAAGGGAAATCAGATGGGTATTGGGTCACGAGGAGCCATTTATGAGCCTGGTGTAGAACCCTGAGTTAGTTGTAGCTGGGATCTCAGTTGTTATGACTCAAGAGGAGTCATGGGTGTACTGTACTTTCTCATGGACACCACACTGTGCCTCGTGGCTGGAGGTGTTCTGTGACTTGAATCTCATTTCAGCAGTAGCATCAAAGAGCAATGTTGAGGGGGTTCTGAGGAGAAGCATAGCAGGAGCTTTAGGGAGGCTGTTTTTATTTCTTCAGGCCATATCAGGTAAACCATCTTAGATTATGGTAAAAATCCTGATTTCAGAGTGATAGGAAGCTGCTATCAACCCTGGAGGTAGGTATGGGGTGGCCACTACCATTGGGTTCAGTAGGCCTTTTCTACTTGGAGAGAGGAATCTTTCTGCTGGTAGGAAGAGTTGTCAGGATTTAGGTGCATCATCCTCACCTTCTTTTAGGATCTTTCCTATGTCCCCATTCCAATGTATAGCATCTATTTTTTTTAGTAGTGTTCTTTCTTGAACCATAGAAACATGGCAAAGATTCAAAGTTCAACTTAAATTGTAAAGCAGGGTTTTTTATATGTGGAATTGAAGGCCTCCACAAATTCATATATTCAGAGTTTTAATACCCATGACCTCTGAATGGAACTCTGTATGAACAAAGTCTTTTTTCTCTACAAATAAGCAAACTTTAATAGATCTTGCTTTGTATTTATATAGCAACTTCTTCAAGAACCTTAAATGCTTTACAGACATCTCTAATTGCTCTCACGTCAACCCCGTGATTCCCCCCCAGTTTACAAGAGGGAGACTGAAGCACAAAGAGGTTAAGTGACTTGCCCAAGATCACATGTTTAAGTTAAGTCCTATCACCTTGCCTCCTCAGCTCCCAGCCACATTCCTTATGAGAGAATCTTTAATGAAAAGACTGTTTACCAAAAGTACCACAAGGCGCATGTTATAAAAGTGAGGACTTCCCATGTCCACCATGGAAAGAAAAAACCCTACACCGATGGCTGAGGCTGTAAGGCCACTATAGCACATTTCCTTGACTCTTCTCTTAAGTTACCTTCTGAAGATAAATTCCCATGACAGAAGCCATATGGATCAGAAGCAGGTTTAATTTAGAATATTGAGTTTTAGTTACAATAATCCATAGAAACGTTTGAACAAAGAGTCTTTTTAGGGGTGGTTTTCAGTGTAAATGTGAGCTCAGAGGAGGAAAGAGATGACCACATGAAGAAACAAGGCTAAAGCCATCATTGTTAAACCCTGCAGAAAGGACTCATTAGAAACAAACCATGACTGCACCCTGATCTCCTTCTGCCCCCCAGAGCTATAGGCCAAGCTGTTATGTGTATGCTGGAGTACTTTATTATGCAAACTCTAGTTATCTAAATACAAATACGATGTTTCCCTCTTTAATCTCAAGGAAAGTGAACAGGAGACTTCCTGCAACAGTCTTAATAACTTAACAAGAAGAAAGCCCTCAGTAAGAGCGAGAGAAAGGTCCATGGTGTGGGTGGCAAGATGAGAGAGTTCCTTTGTGTTGTGTGAATATAACCAAGGGCACCAGGGTAGAACCATCTTGAACGGATCCATAGAATTGTCCTGGTAGGGAACATGGAGCTTCAATGTGAATCTTCAGAGGATGAGGACTCAGAGAAATGAGAAGGCAGCTGGGAAGCAGTACTGTTCAAGTTGAACAACTGTACAGTGAGAATGTGCTCATAGAATTCCATACCCAGGGCAATTCAACAGCAAGAGACAGAGCTACTGGAGAAATCATGCCAGACAACAAGACTTCCCCAGTGCCAGTGGACTACAGGTATCTCTACAGTGATTGTTCATGCTGGGCTAGTGCAGGGGCTTCTGGGACATTTTGAAGCCAAGCAAAAGGTTCATATCAGCTAAGAAAAATGGCTCCTGCTCCTTTTTCTCTGATCATTCCTTCTGGATTCTAGAGGATACAGAAGTAGAATACTGGATGGGGAAGGATATGGGAGAGAAAGCTAGATAAAATCTTAAGGAATAGAGTGTATCTGATTGCCCCACTGCTGGTTTCAAAAAGTATAGATCAAAATAAGGTGGAGAATGACTGAGAAAAATGTCAGCCTCTGGCCTTTACACACATGTGCATGCATGTAAACACACACCTTCACACATGTGCACAAATATATGAGCATGTACACACACACACACACACACACACACACACACACACACACACACACGCAGAGTCTGGATCTGGCCTGGACACAGAAAATAGTCAAGATTGAGTAGGATGAAATGGCTGTAGTTTTCATTGGGCTTTTTAAAAATAGGACAATGATGGCCTTTTTCAATTTAAGTAGCTGGGAAGTTATACTACCACATTAAAAGAACAGCAGTAATTAGATTTTAAAAATTCTTTATTTACTGATTTAATGTGTGTGTGTGTGTATGTGTGTGTGTGTGCCCATCTTTGAGTGCAGTGTGCCCGTGCCATGGGGTAAGTGTAGAGGTAAGAGAACAGCTCTAAGAAGCTGGTTCTCTCTTTCCACAAGTCAGGTTTCTAGGCCTGTATGCAACTGCCTATACTTCCATGTTACTGGCCCAACACAGGGATTAAATTAGTTGGCAATACGATACTTTGTAGGTGGAACTACAGCTTTAGTATATATTGCCCTAATACACACTAGCTTCTGGATGGTGGGCAGCCGAAACTCAGGTGGGAGTAAGGGTTTGTTCCTTTGCAGGGGGCTCTCTATGGCTTACAGGTGGCTACCCACTATTTTCCTCATGTGTGGTCCCTTTATATGTGTGTGACCCACTTTCTTCTTATAAGATCCCTTGAGTTGAGTGTGATGGTGCATGCCCTAAGCATCTGGGAAGCTGAGCTATTGTTGCCACATGTTCAAGGACTGCAGGATTATGTAATAAGACCCTGTCTCAAAACCCCAAGCCAAACTAAACCAACCAGCCAACCAACCAAACCAAATATACCTTTAAACAAACAAAATATACCTCTAAGCAAACAAAAATCACATCACACTGAATGGAGACTAACCCAAGGAACTTGATTTTAACATACTCACTTCTTTCAAGCCCTTACTTCTGAATACGGTAGTTTACACATTATGAAAGTAGGGGTGAGATACTGGTGTTTCTTCTGGGTAGGAACTTCTCTACTACGTTGCACCACTTCTTTGCAGTGAAGAATCTCCGAAGACAACAGTGAAAAACTCTATGGGAGAAAAATTGAAATGGCTTCTTGAGTGTACTCACTGAGGCTAGCCCATGAAGCAGGACTAGTAGACACAGAGAGTAGACTATAGTATCCACAGTAAGCACACATCTGGCGAGAAGCTCCTGGTGCTGAAGTGGAGATCTCACGTGGCACCCCAAGCCAGCCAAGCTTGGATAACCAATGTATTTCCCAAGGTAGGGACACAAACTGGCCAGGGGCAATTCAGCTGAGTCGTTTGCTATGAGTAGGCGTGGGTCTCTGAGGAATAGACTGAGATCAATAGACTGATCTGGCCACTGGAAGGGAGAGCTCTGAGGGAGGAGGGATGCACGTTGAGCTGAAACCTATGGGGGGAGAATGTGTGTCCTCCAAACACAAAA
>JADRCD010222375.1:0-22161 GCA_019843815.1 Montemys delectorum | reverse complement strand
TTTCTCTCTTCTTTCTTTCTTTCTTTCTTTCTTTCTTTCTTTCTTTCTTTCTTTCTTTCTTCCTTCCTTTCTTTCTTTCTTTCTTTTTTTTAAGAGAAACAGATTTTTGCTTTGTTGAAGTCAGTTTCCTGCTTGCGAATTTGAATTTATTTAACTTCAATTGCAAAATAAGAGTGAAGCACACATGAAACATCCCTTTCTCTCAGGTTCCACTGAACTGGACTGAACATTTGGCTGGACCTTACTTGGGCCATCTCCAACTATGTTAAATGACGATGGTTAGATGTGTTGCTGCCTTGTCTCATTGCAAACAATTTGCTCAAATTTTAGGGTTCATCACTGAAGCCTCCTCCAAAAAATACTAAAGTGTATCTGAGGCTTTTCCTGATAGTGATCAGCCTGATTGAGAATAAATCAAGACCTTCTTTTCCTGGCGAAATAAATTCAGTGTCACAAGTCTGGGTCAGAAACTAGGTTTACGACAGGGCGTCCCGGATGTCTCTGCAGCTTCCTCTTTGTATCAGCTGCCAGAATCCAGTCGACTAGGACCAGATGGTTGCCAATCTGTGCAGCTGCTCCTTCAGGCCTTTTCCTCCTGGGATAGCTAGGGACTTGACTATCCTGCAGCCCTCAGAAGACCCTCACTGTATCCTCTTCTACCAGGGAAGGAAGACAGGTGGAAAGATGCCCTGCCTTATAAACACAAGGCTCCCACACCGATAGGCTGAGTCTATTGGATGCTGAGAGAATGAACTTGTAAACCAGAACAGATGAGCACAGTTCCTGCAGGTTCCAGTGCTCCTCTTTCTTTCTGTGTTTTCTCTGTTGACGGCGGGCTCACTTTCTACTCTCATGTTGAAAGACACAGCCTCCTTCCTGGAGACTTTGCGGAGCCCTACAATTTTGATTCTTTTTAAAATTATAGATGGACCCAACAAACTGTTGCTTCATTGCTTTGTTATTCACTGTGTGGGATGATGGACGCAAACTCCTTCTTTCCTTCCATCACTGTGACCCTCTCTGTATGGTCCAAGACCACTATGGAGAGAACTTGTAACAGAAGAAGAAAGGATGGATGGAAGTGGGCTGTCTTCATTTCTAAGCACTGATTCCTAGGCACTAGGTCCACACGTTCAAACTTGGGAGGCTGGGCCTCTGTTATCTCATTTCAGACTGTCAGTCTCCCATATGCTACCAGAGACCAACTGTCACATTATAAATGGAAGATGATGGTTTTAGAGGCTTTGACAAGATCACTGGCCCAATTCTTCCCTGACCTAAGCTGTTTTGCATCCTCTCCCTTGTCTTATCTCTCCTCAAGAAGGTTTTATCTTGCATGTGCAACTTAAGGCATCTCACTGGGAGACAGTTTGAAGAAGGTAGCTGAAGGAAGCCAGGCCTAATTCCAAAGCTCTGATGGATAGCAGTTCAAGTTAGCAAATCTACCGTACGAATTCTACTCGGTGCTTTATTCTCAATGATGGGGCAGATTATGTTGTGCAGAGACAAAAAAAAATCTACAACAGGATCCTTGGGTCCTGAGTTCTGCCTCATTATGCATGGCCTTGTTTCCATTGGCACCGCACAATGCCACATTCTTAGGAATCCTGTAGGAGGGTCACGAGGAAGACACAAAAGATATCTTGGACATCCTTTTAAAAAGTTTAACATTTTAAAGTGATTTAAATGTAAGCAAATCAGAGACACATGGATTACATTTCCCTTAGAATACATATGGGTTTGGAGAATTAAGGGGAAAAAAGGCTTGGCACATTGTGGTCGGGTATAACTGAATGCAAAACATTCAGGGAAAATATTTAGTGTTTTTTTTTTTTTTCTTTTCTTTTCTTTCAAGCACCAAAAGCAAAGGAGTCGTCGTCTACCCTCCTCTCGTGTTCCCGAAGGACGGGGTCTATATGAGGGGCTTTCCAGGTGAGAGTCTAGAAGGTCTGTGGGTTTCTTGGCCCACGAGCTACCCTTTCCCATGCTCTTCACTGCCCCTCCCCCACCACCATCTTTATCTCCCGTCACACAGGGGGAGTGAACGATTCTTTACCTTGAGGAGTCACAGAGTTTTGACACAAAGTGTTTCAGAGCTGACAAACTCACATTATGTTGAACACCCAGAGCCCAGAGGGAACATTAATCAATCCCTTTTTATTTGAATTGACTAATAGCTCAAAAGAATTTACTGCTTTGTTCCATGTGGCTTTTAAGTGGACTGTGCCTCACTACATGTGCCTTTCTGTCTTCCATCCTTCTTCCAGCAGATACCCTTCTCTTTCTCTTCCTCCTTTGGTACCCTTCCCCCTTTCTCTTCCACATTCCAAAGGTGTTTGTTGTGTGCCTTTTATGTAGAAGGTCCAGGAGTAAAACTGCAAAACACTGCCAGGAGCAGAAACTTTGCTCTTTGGGTTTTTTGGTTGTAGCAAGCTTAATGTAAATGTGTAGTAGGTAATTACTCCTAATTTCGACATTTTGTGAATTCATTTTCATTCTAGGCATTTGGGTGAAGTTATAAATAATCCATTATTTGCACTCCTGCAGTTCATCAGATCTTTATTCCTACGGCATTTTTGTTGGATATGCTTTCTTGGTGTCAAACTATAGTAAACAAAACACCTACATTTCATTCATAACTGATTCTGATTCTGTGAGAGCTATTGTGTCTAAAGGTAGTACATTTATCCTAGGATAATGTCACACAGGGAAACATGTCCCTAACATCTCCTCGAAACGTAGCTCTTTACATTCTGTACTGTAGTGCTAGCCACTCTCTAAAGTTCCCGATTTCAATTTACAGGAATTAAATCTTTAACAAGCTGGATGATTTCCCCTTGTTATGCTGTGTTCAGCAGATATCCCTGCCAGACTTGCTCCTTTCTGAGGGGAATCCAGGAGGAGTGAATCTGGAGGATATGGGAGGTGGAGGAGGAAACTGGAGGAGTTGAGAAAAGAGAAACTGAGGCTGGAATATACTGTCTGCGAGAAGACTGAGAGGAAACATGATAAGCATGTGATAGGGAAAGACGGTGAGAGGCTCATCGTGGTGAGATGAGATGCTCAGATTTTATTCTCCCGTTTGTAGTCTGGCCGAGTATTTGTTTAATGAACCATTCAAATGGCAGCTTGTGAAGGATGCTGTCACAGGCTTTAGTGGAGCTAACAGCGCAGACGTTTTAATCCTGACTGAGTCTTGTTCCTACAGACCTCAGCCTATGGACTTGTAAGATTTCTTTGAAAAAAAAAAAAAAAAACCTAAAACACAGAGTGGGGAGGAGAAGGGAGAGAGGAAGAAGGAAGAGAGAGACAGAGATAGAGGGAGAGAAACACACACAGAGAGAGACAGAGAGACAGAGAGTGACAGAGAGAGACACACACACACAGACACAGAGAAAGACAGAGAGAGACAGAGACAGAGACAGAGACAGAGACAGAGACAGAGAGAAAACTCAAAAAGAGACTCCTTAGAGGCAGGCCGATTTCTGAGTTCGAGGCCAGCCTGGTCTACAGAGTGAGTTCCAAGACAGCCAGGGCTACACAGAGAAACCCTGTTTTGAAAAACAAAACAAACAACAACAACACCCCCCCAACACACACACACAAAGAGACTCCCTGTGCGGGTTTGCCATGTATTTCTAAGCTTTGTAAAGTAGAGTGTTGAACTCCACTACTTTAATTTCTTGGAAGACAATTTATTTGATTTACCTTCCTCTGTCTGAAACAATGTTTCCCAGTTT
Organism: Montemys delectorum; assembly: GCA_019843815.1. Classification (NCBI taxonomy): domain Eukaryota; kingdom Metazoa; phylum Chordata; class Mammalia; order Rodentia; family Muridae; genus Montemys; species Montemys delectorum. Next base: position 18,421 of record JADRCD010222375.1, on the reverse strand, counting down.
GCTAAGATGAAGAAACACTGATCTTAGAGTGTTTCTAGGTTTCAATTTATTAAAAGTTACCTACTGGATTTAGAGCAGAGGCCTATTATATGGCTCTCAAACACTTAATTAGGTCAAGATGAGTTTATTTTTAGATGTAGTTTAGCATCTTTAAGATTTCAAGCATTAAATCAAATCTTACTGGAAAATGTTTTCTTAAATTACCTTTTATCAAACTTAAGATAACATTTCAACCCTTATGTCTAGAAAATCCCCTATAGCCACAAAGAGAATAAAAGAAAAAGCAAGTTTCCATGGCTATTCCCCAGAGTTGAGGAGGTTTACTAATGACTAATTTATTATGACAATAATATTTATTTGTAATCTCCAGCAAGGGTTACATCTTTCACATATTCTAATATGCTGTAGACCACACAAGATATTTTTAAGGCCTATAGCCTTTTTACAAACAATATTCTTAACCCTATAAAATACATTTTATAATCTTCAAATTTATTTGTGAATTTTTCTTATGAGTGTGGTGTATGTGTGTACATGTTTGTGTACGTGCACATATTTACATGTATGCATGTACATATGTGTATAGGTGTCTGTGGAGGGCAGTGGTCAACAATGCCTTTCTGAATCACACTTTATCTCATTTGTTGTTCCAGGGTCTCTGGCTGAACCTGGAGTTTGATGATTTGGATAGGCTGTCTGGCCAGCAAGCCCCAGGCATCCTCTTGTCTCTGCCTACATAGTGTTGAGATTATAGACACATGCTGGGACACCATACTTTACACGGATGCTTGGGATTGAACTCAGTCCTTGGGCTTGCATAGCAAGTAATGCCTTTAATGGCTGAGCCATTTCCGCAGCCCCGCTTTTGATTCTTATTCCAGTGAGGTAAGTACATCAGAGAGAATGCAGTGCACGAGAATTCAAGTGGCTCTAAAAACATACCGAAGGTGGTTATATGCATTTTAGATGCAGAGTCCTGCGGGATTTGCTGAATTTGCAGGTGTTCCAGAGAAATTTGAACACATTTAAGAAATATGTGTGTTAGCTATCCATGCTGTATAGCAAGTAATGCCAAATCCTAAGGTCTAAGGAGAGGAAGCATAGAGTATTTTATAGTTTCAGTGCATCGAGAATTAAGTATGGTTGCAGCTTATTTGATGAGGGCAGCTGGTCTGCCCTGCAGTGGATCAGACTGGACTGGGGCATAGTGTCCTCCCAAGGCCTGTCTGTTAGGCTGCCTGAGCATTCTTACGTCACGATAGGATGACAGGACAGCTGTATTAGAGGGGGGAGGTGGGGGAGAATATACACCAGAGAGTACCGCCTTCAACAAAAGCCTCAGGTTTTGCCCTCCAATCTAGGAAGTGATACATGACCTTATGACATACCATCGATTCGAGAAAGAAGCCCTGAGATAACTTGGAGGGTGTATGGAGGCTCCAGCAGGTGTGGGTAATTGGAGTTGGTTTCCACAGTTTTTGCGCATGTGTGTCCAAAATGCATGGTATGCTTTTTTCCTATAGCCATGCACTTGTAGCATCTTTAAGAAGATTGTTTTATTTTGTGTGTAATACATACATGTGTGTATATGTTTGTGGATCCACATGTACCAAAGCATGTGTGTGGAGACCAGGGGAAAACATCAGGAGTTGAATCTTTCCTTCCATACATGGGTCTTGGGATCAAACTCAGTTGTCAGACTTGGCGGTTGGTGTCCTGACCTGCTGAACCATGCTGTCAATATCTGTTTTTATTTCCCAGTTTTCTGTCTTTTAGATGACTCTTCTCTTTACAAATAGAATTTTTTCAGGTGTTTTCTTCCACAGTCACCTGTAAGAGTAAGAAGTGATGAAATCTGAAACCTCCCCTCTGCCATTTCAGAGATCTCTAAATTTTTCTACAGTTTAACCAGCAGATGGAGCCTGGAAACGTGATATGTTAACCACGCAGGGGCTCCCAAGCAGTGCTTCCAATCTTGCGGTCTTTAAGGACCTGGAAGAAGCCTTCACATTAAGTTTTCATCCTCCAGATCTAAGAGCTATCTATGGTTGGGGCCGCACCAAAATTCACATCTTTGGGCTTATTACCTCACCTCTTGTCCACTTGCAGAAATTGAAATCACTGTGTGTTGCCTCCCAAGAACATTGATCTCAGTTCATTTCAGTTACTCATTTGGTTATTGTTGTGTGGGATGGGACCATGACTACGGCAGTCTCTGTTCTGTAGACGTTTACAGAGTGACTGAGCAGACAGACACGGAGGTGAGAACTTGAGAACAGCCTGTGCTAAAGGCCAGGGTAAGCCAGGACATGAGGCTGGTGACCTCAAAACTCTGTTGAGCCTGCCTTGGTGTGGAGATTAAGCAAAGGATAACAAGGGAACTGCAGAGGAGGCTGTCAGGGAAAATTTCTCTTTGAAAATATTTTTCATACGGTATATTCTGATTAGGGGTTCCCCTTCCATAATTTCTCTCAGATCCTACTCAGCATTCCACCACCATCCAAGTTCACACTCTTATTTTGCTCTCTATCATTGCGAAACAAGCAATCTAAAATAAAATAAAATAAAATAAGATATCAAACAAACAAACAAACAAACAAATAAACCAACAAACTATAACCAGAATAAGACAAAACATGCAAGCAGAAAAAGGAAAAAGCCAAAGATAGACACAGAGAGGGATATTCATGTACATACCATTAATATACAAAACCCAGAAACCATAACATATAAACAAAAGTCCTCTAAAGTTAAAAAAAAAAAAAAAAGAATCTAGACAAACGAAGCATTATGAGGCAAAACAAAACAAAACCCCTCCAAAAATACCAATGACTTGTTTTCTGTTTGTTATTTTCCACTAGGACTGTAGCCTGCCCTTAAGTATGGTTTGCATGTCCAGTGAGACTGTTAAAGAAAACTAATTTTTTTCCATTGCAAGTGGTTATCAAATGGGATAGTTTCTGACTTGGAGATGAGGGCTCGTGTCCGCCTTCCCCTCACAGTGCTGGGACCCCATCTGACTTGGTTCTGTGCAGGATCTGCGTATGTTGCCACAGACTCTGTGAGCTCACAGGTGAGCAGTCCACTTGTATCTAGAAGGGCCTTGTTTCATTGTCGTCTTCCATCCCCACTGGCTCTTGGAGTCTTTCTGCCTCCTCTTCTGCAAAGTTCCCTGAATAAACCACGAAGGGAGGGAGTTTGTGAGACGTCCCATTTAGGGCTGAGTGTTCCAAGGTCTCTCACTCGGCCTATTGCCTGGCTGTGGCTCTCGGTATTTGTTCCCATCTGCTGCAGGAGGAAGCTTCTTGGATGTTGACTGAGTGAAGCAGTGATCTAGGAGCACAGCAGAATGTTGTTAGGAGTCATTTATTGGTACGCTCCTCGATAGCACAGTAGTACTTGGGTTTCCCTTAGGTGTATAGCCTATCTAGTCTCTGGTTCTTGGCCACCCGAGCAGAACTGGGCATAACTTCAGTCTTGCGGAGTGAACTTTAATCCAATCGGATAGAGGTTGGTTAATCCTTCAGTTCTTGTGCCACTCCCACATCACCACTTCTTGCAGGCAGGTCACCATTGTAGATCCAAGGGTTTGGAGCGAGGTCGATGTTTCTGTTTCTCTTCTGGGGGGTGTTTAGGGTAACGTTCAGTACCATGAACACTAGTCAATAAGGGTGAAGGCTTTACATAGGCACCAGCTCAACTTCTCCATATTTAATGTAGGTGTTGGCTTCAGCATAAGACTTTTCCATCAGTTTGTAGAGAGAAAGCAGTAGCCTTGACGATAGCCCGGTTGTTTGGGGGTTCCCATGGCATGCTTAGACTAATTTGGTTAGATGATTTGATTGACTTGATTTGATATTCCTTTCCAGAAGGAAGCAAGAGATGTCTTTCCCTGCTCTTGTGTGATTCCATTTATATTTCTTTTACTTATGTTTATATTTTAAAAGCATCTACTCAAATAGGTTTTTAATACAACCCCTCTAATGTTCCTTCCCTCCCTTACCCTGTCTTCTCCCTTTCTCTGATCCTCCTATTCCTCCCATACCTGGAGATTTCCATAGTAAATGGTTTGGGGATGAGATTGAATACATTTTCAGAAATTACCACATTTGTAGAGGTCTGTGACAGAGGACATTTTTACCTGAATTGAGAGATAAAATTTCAAATAAACTTATGGGAGGACTTACCAAGAAACAAAGACTTGGGGAGATGTTTGCAGGCTTAATAGACTGGTTGAGGAGATCGCACAAGTGTTTTTGAGTTATACTGTGATAAACAGTGACCACACATGGAGCTGAAATCAGGAATTCCAGCAGAGGCAAATACATGCATTCATACAACCTAACGTCCCATAGGTGGATCTTACACACCACACTGAGAAGAATGGGGGATGTATGCTGGGTACACATCACCAGAGAAGGGTCAAGGTCATTTGGTGTGCTTCTATTCAGAGCTCAATGAAGGCATAGAAGATGGCTCATGTGCCCATCACAGTATGTATATTCTACATATATAGAATGCATATTATATATACAGTGTTATAATGAACAATTAAATGCACAATACTTGAGGCAATCAATAGAGGTCATTTACCTAGTCATTATTATTTTCTTTGCAGATTAGTTATATGAAAAACTACTCATAAATCATTCAAGATGATTATGTTGAGAATAAACCATTCTGTGGCATTTCTGCAGTTTTCCTATTTTGTTTAGGCTAGACCCACTAATTGTTTTATGCCCAAGTGGAAAGCCATTAAAAGGCCTGTTTCTAAAAAGGCAGGGGGGTTGAAAACACACACGTTCAGAGTTCATCTTCATTTTATGATTTATGAGTCTTTAACTGACAGTCTTTTCCAGTAAGTAAACACATGGTGCTTCTATGTAGATAAAGCAAGTTCATTTTATTTGTGAACTTTACTGCATAATATCCCCCCCAGGACACCCGATTATATTGACACTGTAGGGAAAAATTTGGACAGACCTAGAAAAGAATTTGGATTTTGATTTTCTCTCTGGGACTTGCTGCTGATGGGGTAATTTGGAAAACTGACTTTTTCATACCAGAAACAATTTTACAAAGAAAAGGCAAAAAGGAAGGAAACTTTAGGCAATCATCACCAGTCCCCATCTCTCTGACTCCTTGCTACAATTTTGGTGTTAAAGGATTCCAGAGTCATTGTTTTTTTTTTTTTTTCCTGCACTAACTCTGAAATCCACAACTTGGACTAGCATTTGATTTTTTTTGTAATATGTTCTAATGAAGATTTTAATGTGTAAGTAAAAGCATAGATAGTAAAAATTATCTGATAATATCACTTTCTCAATTTCTGGAGTCCAAAAGCCTTCTTTTTACTGGTGAAAATATGAAGTGGACACAAAGCCTTTTCCATCTGTCTTTGCTCAGCTTTCTGACTGTTATGATTTCTATTGTCTAGGTGTGAGGTGTCACATTCTTTCCATGTTGTGTATTAACAGTGGCAGACTCACATATACTCCAAAAGGCCTTTAATTAAAATTAAAATTGTAGCTGTCAAAAAGAAACTATTTTTTAAAACAGCTGTTGTAGATTTCAAGTCAAGTTGACAGGAAAAGGTACAAGTTTTCTATATCCTATGTTTCTCCTGTATGACATTTTTGTGGATTGGTGACTCACTTCTTTCCAGCATTGAATAGTATTCCATTGTGTGGATGGGTCACAATTTATTTATTCACACAGTGACTGAAGAGAGTTTTGACTGCTTTTCAATTCTGCCAATTCCTAACATACAATTATACATTCCTAGTGCAACGTTTTTATTTTTGGTGTGGAAATAATACATCAACTCCTTTCCATAAATTCTGAATCGTGGTAAGTTTTCATGATAAGACGATGTTTAGCTTTGTTGGAAACTTCCAAACACTTTTCTGAAGTAGTGCTAGCATTTAACATCTCACTAACAGTGAATGATAATTGCTTTGCCTCATGGCTTTGTCAGTACTGATGTGGTTACTGTTGTAAGGTTTGGTCATTCTCTTAGCTGCTTAGGCTCTCCATTGCTATTTTAGCTTGTACTTCCCTGATGACATTCAATACTGAACATCTCTTCTTTTTTTTTTTTTAAAAAAAGGTTGTGTATGTATATATGGCATTTGTGTTTATGCATGTTTTGTGTACATGTGCACATGGGTGAATGTGGCATATATAGAAGACAGAGGTTGGCATTGGTATCTTCTTCTATTGTTCTCCACTTTGATATGGTCTCTTGATAAACCTGGAGTTCACTGCTTGCCTGGACTGGTTGGGCATCACAACACTGGGATCTGCCTGTCTCAACCCATTCTTATACTAGGCTTACAGGTATGTATTACCATGGCAGGTTTTATGCAGGCTCTGTGGACCGAAACCCTTATTCTCCTGCTTGCACAGCAGTCACTTTAGCAGCTGAGACATCTCTCGGTCTTTTGAACATCTTTTCTTCTGTTTGTTTGCCGTGCGGATATCTGGTGAGGTATCTGTTACACTCCTTATGTGTATTTTAAGTGGATTAATATTTTCTTTGTATTTTAGACTTTAGAGATTCTTCATGTACTTTGGTTATCAGTCTTATTCAGTGGATTTATTTGCAGCTTGTTCTGAATTGGAAGGCGCTTTTACTCTCTAGATGACACATGAAATTTCTTTGACTGAGTTCTTTAATAGTACTCAGATAATATTTACCTGGTGATGTAACTTTAGAGGAGAAATAATATATTGTGATTAGAGTTAGAGCATATTTTTGGGATTAACCATTGTTGGTTCATTTGGTAGAGCAGGATTTGAGCCGTGTGCTCAGCTGTAGTGACAATATGCACCGGGCAACATATACAACAGACATTTGATTTTTGTGGGTCTGGAAGCTGTGATGCCCCGCGTGAACAAGTTGCTAACTCGGTCTCTGGTGAGGGTCCTATCGCAGGTATAGAGAAGACAAATTATTTACTGGGTCTTCACATGACAGGGAGAGTGAGCTCTTCCTCTTTCTGCAGTCATGGATGTCCTCACAAGCACCCCATCTTCAAGACTGCAGGTCATAGTGATTACAAATATTTCCCTGAGACTTCACCTTAAATTTCATCATTCTGGTCCTTAAGTCTTTGATAGGTGAATTATATTTTTCTTCTGGCTGGTTTAGAACATGTAGTGAGTATCAGAGAAGTCAAAAGATGTGTTCCAGGTCATCTAACAACTTAGTGGTGGCCATTCCCAAAACTCTTCCTTTTGAATATCTTATCATACTACTGGTTTACTGTTTAAACTCCGCAATAGGACTACTCTTAGCTCATGAATATCTAGTGTGTCCTGTCTCTTTGTGTTAGAATGTGCATGCCACTGCCCTCTTAATGTTTTGTTTAAACACAGAATGATGCCTTCAGCAGGGTGGTTTTATGTGCTTCTGGAAGGTGCTATGGTTCCTTGTGTTTGATCTGCCAGAGACATTGTCTTAGAGACAATTAACTAGGAGAAGAGATGAGACCAAAAAGTGCATTCATTTCATTTTTAAAAGATTCTTAATTACAACAAATCATAAGAATGCAGATAGTCATATTTTGTAGTTAGATGGGTCAATGAGAAACTCTAAAATAAAGAGAAGAATTGAAGCTTTTAGCTTGACCATCAGGATATTCTAGCCAATGACCCAGCTTTTCTGACTGCTATGGTTCTAACACTGGGATTCAACTTAAAATAAGAAAAGACTATAAGGGAGAAGGTCTAGAGGACAAATAGCCATTTGGCTGCCGTAGCCCTGACTCATCTGCCTTGGCATGTGTACTGGCTAGTTTTGTGTGTCAACTTGACACAGGCTGAAGTTATCACAGAGAAGTGAGCTTCAGTTGGGGAAATGCCTCCATGAGATCCAGCTGTGGGGCATTTTCTCAATTAGTGATCAAAGGGGTAGTGCCATCTCTGGGCTGGAAGTCTTGAGTTCTATAAGAGAGCAGGCTAAGCAAGCCAGTAAGGAACATCTCTCCATGACCTCTGCATCAGCTCCTGCTTCCTGACCTGCTTGAGTTCCAGTCCTGACTTCCTCTGGTGATCAACAGCCATGTGGAAGTGTAAGCCAAATAAACCCTTTCCTCCCCAGCTTGCTTCATGGTCATGATGTTTGTGCAGGAATAGTAACCCTGACTAAGACAAATTGGTACCAGGAGTGGGGTATTCCTGTGACAACCTGACCATGTTTTGGGGAGGATTGTGGAAGGACTTTGGAACTTTGAGCTAGAAGAACCACTGGCTGTTAAGAACTATGTGGGATGTTCTGTGGGAGCTTGGAAGATTATGTTGAGAACAGTGCAGAGATGGAGGCCTGGCTTGTGAAATTTCAGAGGGAAGATTAAAGACTCTTATCAGGGCCATGTTGTTTTGATTGTGAAGATTCTGTGGTTCTGGTTAGCTGGGGCTGAAGTATCAGCTGTGATTAACAAGATACCAGAATTACTAAAGAGAGAACTTTGCATTACTGGGACTATTGATGCTGGTTAGCTGGAGCTAAGAAATTAGCGGTGATTAAGAAGAGACCAGCATCATTGAGGTGACATCTTCTGGGAAGTGTTTTCTGAGAGCACAAAGAGGCTATGTTCCAGAGATAGCCAAGGTTGTACCTTGTGCTGCAGCAGGACTTGGTAATGTGTAAGAGTCACCCAGGTGGTACTGGTTTTGACAACACGAAGGAATCTTGAAGAGCAGCTGAGGCTTAGCACAGTGAGAGGCCATGGAAGGCCATTGGTGAAGGTGCAGCCTCAGTTGCAATTGATGGCCCAGGACTGAAGGGGTCATGCAAAGGAGTTGAGGCCTGGCACCATGAAGAGAGCCTATGAGAGGCTATTGGTGAAGCCTAATTACAGCGAATGACAGTGTTTTGGTGATGCCAGTACCATGAATGACCACCAAAAACAGCAGCAGCAGTGAAGTACAGGCATCTGGAGCCCAGAAGACAAGATGTGTGCTACAAAGGGCAGAGCTGGAGAAGTGACCAAAGCCCTTGGAGGAGCCCAGAAGATCGTGAGTTGGATTCCAGACATTGGTTTTGCTTTTGATTGTGACTGTGCCCTGATATTTTTCCCTCTTGAAGGAAGAATGTATTTTAGTGGAGCCCACAGTTAAGAGACTTTGAATTTTAAAAGATATTGGACATTTTAAATTGATTGAACTTTTAATATGTAAAGACTGTGGGACTTTAAATCTTGGGGATAAATAAGAACATAAGGGTTGAGGCTTAATAGTGATGTGTTTGTGTGTCAAGTTGACAAAGGGTCAATTGTACTGGCTAGTTTTGTGTGTCAACTTGACACAGGCTGAAGTTATCACAGAGAAGTGAGCTTCAGTTGGGGAAATGCCTCCATGAGATCCAGCTGTGGGGCATTTTTCTCAATTAGTGATCAAAGGGGTAGTGCCATCTCTGGGCTGGAAGTCTTGAGTTCTATAAGAGAGCAGGCTAAGCAAGCCAGTAAGGAACATCTCTCCATGACCTCTGTATCAGCTCCTGCTTCCTGACCTGCTTGAGTTCCAGTCCTGACTTCCTCTGGTGATCAACAGCCATGTGGAAGTGTAAGCCAAATAAACCCTTTCCTCCCCAGCTTGCTTCATGGTCATGATGTTTGTGCAGGAATAGTAACCCTGACTAAGACAGCATGTGAGAACTTCATCTATACCATATTATGGAGAATGATTCTCCAGTTCAGCCCAGTCAACTTGTAGTTACAGACAGCAACCAACCAACCAAACACAAATTATTACTGCCATAAACCACATCCAACACCAACTTTTGCAATAATATGTGACTGGCATCAGATTAGTTTACAAAAATTGTTTACTGACTACTCTATGCCTTGGAGTCATCTTTATTATTATTTAGGAAATAAAAGCTACCCAGTGTTATGAATTTATTAATAATGCCTGATTCAATTATCTTGTCATTTCTATAAGACCTACTTACTTTCCATATCCATTCAGTAAGAGAAAAGTATAGGAGAGGTTTCCATGTTACCACATTCTCCAGCTGTAAGAACCAGCAACTACATGCCTCACCTCTCTTTTCATCAATTGTCATTAAGAGTCTAGGAAAAATCAGGTTGGAATTTGGACAGCTGCAGTCCTGTCATTACCAAGTCCCTGTTGGCCTGTAGGGCCAGACTTTTACCTGGTTCTCTTCGGTTCTTAGGTTAGAAACTGTTCCACTACACCCCGAGAAAGAGGATGCTAGCCATCTGCTTAGCTCTGGATAATCTTCATCCATCATTATGGGTCATATTGTCTGTTTTAATTTAGCAAATGATCAGGACAGGATTTGTGATAAAGTTATGGCACAGAAATAATATAGATTTTAGGTTCAAACCAACCTGGTTTATAAACCAGACTGTCTTTTAGAAGCCTTGGTTTATTTTACAAGTTACATAATCACTCTATGCTTTTGGCTCTCTAGTTTGTGAAGTTAGTACTCAGTAAACAAATTTTAGGTTCTGTTAATTTCTACCACATAATGCTCGTGGAGTGTGATTGGATCCTATTCTTCCCCGTAGTGGAGATAATTTTTTCTGCCAACAGAGACTGTGAGTTCTAGTTTGACAAATAACCCAAGACAGTCTTGTCTAGACAGTGTTTCTTGTGAAATAACATGCTACCAGATATTCTACCGAAGAGATAGTGGAAAGGTCGTGTTTAATTGATTCCTTTTAGGCCCACTGCTGGATTTCCTTTACAGTTGGACTGATTTTCATTAGGGTTTTGGGACACAAGCATGTTCTAATTTATGTGTCTGCTCCACCATTTCCTATTTTTCTTTATTGTGTATCCTTTGGAGCCTTAGTCAACAGCTTTCATTAAATGCCATGAAGCAATAGTGCTCTGTAATTAATTAATACACTGGATCATTTCTATATAGTAATGCTGGTAATTGTTCTGAAGTTTCTCTTCTACACTCTTCAGGACCTGTAGATGACCATACATGTTCATGCTTCAAGAGTGTTATCTAAACTGTTAACATTGGGGAAATAAAGACAAAATCTGTCATTTTTGTAAACAGATATAGTCAATTTGACATTATACCTCTTCCTTAGAAGTTGCTTTAATTGTCTCAGGGAAGGGGGACCAAAGGCATTTCCTTTGCTCTAACTCTAGCTTTGTACTTCTCTGAATGTGTTGGTTGGTCCTGCTGGGGGATGTGGGACACAGAAGGAAGGCAGACAGCTCAAGTCGCTAACCTCATCAGTGGGATTCGTACTATCTTCCTAAACCTGGTCTCAGGGCCAGCTGTGGGAAGCAATGATCTTCATTTTCTTAAGCTTGGGTGAAATCCTAGCAAATTCCAGTTCCCTGTACTGTAATGCTACATACTGAGTCTGACTATTGACTTTGATTTTGATTACTCTTCCCTTTGTAAGCTTGTGGAGAGTTGATGGCAGAAGTTGACATACCGGGCAGAAGTAGCTAGTTTCGTTTTCTTCGTTTTCTTCTTGTGATTCATTGTCTTTAGGACCTTTGTTTCTAGTAATGTGTAGCTAAGAAGCCACACACAGGCCTTTGTGAGGTTTTATGTTTGATCTAAAGGGGAGTTTAGTGGTGTGACATTAGTCTCAAATGTTTTCTGGGAAATGACAGAGAAAGGGCTCTTTTTCACTAAGAGAGTAAGATAGTTTAATGAATTTGACTCTACAGTTTCAATATTTTAATGAGGTTAAGATATTTCTGGCCATTTGTTGCATATCAAAGACAGGGGGCCAACACAGAAGATTAAAATCCTAAGTTTAATAGATAGGTTACCCACCATTCTAGGTCCCAATCAAGTTCTTAGAGGACTTGGGTGTGGGGAGAAAAATGATATCAAGATCTGCAGTCTCATAAATTAGGGGGAAAGCATAAGAAGAAAAAACAGTATCAGACCTTGTGAAATAAGTCTCACCAAAGGATCTTTCCACTTTCAATATGATTAAATAGCAAGATTTGAAGTACATAAAAGCATTTTTCTTTTAGATATTTTTTTATTTACATGTAAATTTCTCCTTTCCCAGGTTCCCCTCCAAAAAACAAACAAACAAACAAGCAAACAAAAACAACAAGAACAAACCCCTTTTGCCTCCCCCTTCCCCATGCCTGCCACCCCACCCTCTCCCACTTATTGGCCCTGGCATTCCCCTACACTGGGGCACAAAACATTCACAAGGCCAAGGTCCTTTACTCCTATAGATGATCAAATTTGCAATCCTCTACTATACACATGCTGCCAGAACATTCAGTCCCACTATGTATAGTCCTTGATTGGTCGTTGGGTCCCTGGGAGCTCTGAGGGTACTAGTTGGTAATTGTTGTTCGTCCTAAGCATTTTAATGGAAACAGACTAATGTTAATGTGAGCTTTGCTTGATCTTTCGTACTGAATGATAAAAATACTACATTATTAGCTCTCTCATACTTTGGAGAAGGGGTCTGGTAGAGTGAAATCACATAGTGGTTCCATTTTCTTTCTTTTTCTTTCTTTTTTTATTTTGAGGAAATTCCATACTGAGTTTTCAAATCTTTTTATTTTCTCCACCATTTCAAAGTTCCAGGTCTTATGCTGTGGCTTTGATCAATTTGTATTAATTTTCGTAGAGGTTGAGAGACAGGGCCATCATTTCAGCCCTTTCTAGCAGATCCTCTCCCTACTACTCATTAAAGGAATGGCTTTTATTCAATACATGTGCTGGGTACCCTTGGTGAGGCTCAGGAGACTGAGTCTGCATGGGCTCCTTTCTGAGCCTTCGTTTTACAGCATTTGTCTATATCTGTTTTTGTGTGAATATGACGTTGGTTTTGTTCCTGGGATTCTGTATATAGTTGGGAAATCTGCACCAGAGTTTAGTGTTCCACTTAGCATTGCCCTGGCCATTCAGGGACTTTCGTGTTTCCATGTGCATTTTATGAGTGTCTTTTCTAGTCCTGTGAAGAACTGAAGAATGTTTTCAGAATTCTGATGGGGAGTCCCCAGAAACTACAAATTGCTTTTGACCATATGACTGTTTTTACATACTCTGTGGACCAAGAGTTTGGAGGTCTTTTCATCTTTTAGTGCCTTCTTCAGGTTCTTCATTGTCTTACAGCTTTCAGTGTAGATGACTTTGTCTCCTTCAGTGGGTTTGAAAGGGCACAAGGCAGAGAGGGGATTGGTAGCTTGCTGACTCATGTTTCTGTAAATAATCAGAGCCCACTGATAAAAACCTGAGGAATTATAGGAAAGAAGGGAGCAGGGCTGAGGAGGACGTTGAAAACTTTCCACTTGTGGCCCACAGTTGCTAGAAGTAACCAATGAGTGGCCAGATAAAGAGTGCTGGGGTGCTAGATGCCTTTTCTGGCTGCCCATCAGTTGGAATCCATATCACTCGGAAAGCATATCACTGTGGTTACTGCGATTGTCATGGTTCTAGCAAAATGAAAGACTTCATACCATGGTGTGGCCCTGGCAGGTTTGTTGATGAAGTCTTATTTTTCAGAGCCTACTGTGATTGCAGTTGTCCTGGACTCTTTCTGAACACATTGATTATCTGTGTATAGAAAAGCTATGGGTTTTCATACATTCATGTTGTGTCCTGCTACTTACTTAGCTGAGTGTGTTCATCAAGTATAAGAATATTCTGGTAGAATTTTAGGGTCTGAACATAATATTTTTTTCTGTGTAACTAGTTATGAGGCACTCTAGTAAGAAAACCAACCAACCAAAAACCCATAAAGACTATAATTTATAGAACTTCATGTACCATAGAATGAGGAGATATTTTGGAACAATTACATTAAGAAGTTTTCTTGACAGTAGTATGTAGGCTTATATTTTTCAAAACCTTACTTTAATAAGTGTACTAAAATTCCTTAACTTCCCTTCTAGCCAGCCACCCAGCAGACGGTATTGGAAAGGAAAGGTTAATAGGGCAAAGGAAGATGTGGACCTGTTTAGAAATAGTTGTTTGTGGCAAATCCAATCTGTGCTGTCAGAATACTAGCAGTTCAGTTCACACGAATCAGCAGCAGTAGCTTGAGCTACTCAAGAGACTGGAGGCTTTGCCAATGGGCCAGAGTCCACGGAAGCAGCCAGAAGCGACAGGAGCCACGGAAGTTCCAAGAACCACTCCAGAAGTTCTCTGGATCTCTCTATGAAGTCACAACAGATGAGGACTAGCAGAGTGGCTAGGGGAACCAATACCACACAGCATCCTCCACTGTCTGTTGGATTGTATTTAACCCTTTCCAAACATCATGTGTTCTCTCAAGTACCCACTCTCACAAAACATCACATGCCCCCTTTTCCAGACTGGTTCCAGAAAAACACCACATGGCTCCTCTCAGCAAAACATCCTCCCATGTGTCTGCTTCAGCAAAAACATCTTCTCACTTAAGATGGTTTCCAGAAAAAAAAATCACACAACACAACCGACTTGTCAAAGAAACCAGAAAGTTCCACTTCTGTGGTATTTATTTTAAAACTTACCTTTTCTAGGCCTTCCTTAACAGACTGAAACCTGCATTACAACTCAGTGTTAACATGGTAGATAACTCAAATGGATATCTCTCCATTTATAAGCAGAGTAGAAATGCTGTTCAAAATGTGGTGTAGTTTTAAATACAATATAAATGAGCATCAAAAACAGAGAGAAAAGAATTCCTGTGACACAGAAGAGAAGAAGGAGTGAAAGGGACTTCTTGGCTGCTCAGGGAATTGCAGGATGGGGTGCAGGACAGTAATGGCTCTCAGTATCCAGTTGGGAAAAACAAGATGTCCACAAGTATGAAATAGACTTGAACCCCCTAATGAAGTCCTTAATCTTGAAGGGTCAGCCATTCAAGTTACTTATTGAAACAACCTAAAAGTAACTGCTTAATGGCCCCAGGGATATGTAAAGGCCAATCCTTTTGGCTTATGGTCATGAATGGAAAAATGAGTCATTCAACATCAAAGTTTTATACCTGTGATACCCAAAAGGGTTAAATTATAACTATCTTCATGGATCAGGAAACTAAGCCAAGAAATTAATCCAGGCAGTAACTCAGAGCCATGGAAAATTAAGAGTAACTGTATAAAACTTTCTGAAATGGAAATGTTTCCTATCTGTATAACTCATTATAGTAGCCACTGGCCACATGTGTGCTTGATGTGGCTGGTAGGAAAAAAAAAGCAATAGAATTCAAAGTTAACCAATTTTAATGAAGACAACACCTGCTGAACTCATCTCCTTGAACAGGGAGAACTAGAGCTGATGGAGAACAGAGGCTTCACCCTTCCAGGCTGTTGTTCCTGGTACCAGAAAGTCCTCTGCATGTTACCAAAGGAGAAACACAAACACCAACCCAGCTATAAACTTTTTAAACCTATCATTGTGTCCCGATTGCAAGACATGCTAGTGCTACGATGGTGCAAAGCTTGGGGGAGTAACCAACCAATATCTGCTTTGACTGAAGGCATACTTCACAAGAGACAGAACCCATATCGGATGCTTCTTGGGTGGTCAAGAACTGAGGACGAGCTAGTCCAGGAACCCAGGATAAAACCAATAACATTGTTCCACTAAAGAGATGTAGCAATATAATGACTCCTAATGACATTATGCCGTACTCCTAATCAGCACCTTGCTTGCCCATCATCAGAGAAGTCTCTTCCTGCAGCAGATGGGAACAAAGACAGAGACCCACAGCTGGACAATATGTCGAGAGTGAGAGACCTCAGAACACTAGCCTAAAGCACGATGTCTCCACCAAATCCCTCCCCTCTTGTCTCAGGGAACCCTGCAGAAAAGCAGGCGGAAAAAGTAGAGGAGCCAGAAGGCACAGAGGACAGCAGGGACATGAGACCCACACACAGCAGGATGGACATCCATGTGAATTCACAAAGACTGAGGCAGTGTGCACAGCACCTCATTGCTAACCCAGAAGCTATCCCCACTTGGTAACCACTTGCAAAGAAAAATTTGGTTTTCCTCCCGGGGAAGGGGGGAGGTTCACTGGGGGAAACAAGCTACTCTTAAGGGTAGCATGCATGCCTAGGGTAGGTGGCCAACACAAAACGAGGTAGGTGCCACCTTTTAGGTCTTCTTATGATGTTGTGTCAGGGTTTCTTCCTCTTCCTCATCTTCAAATCATTTTTAAAAATGTTATCGTCTTAAAATATTTTTTATCGTCTTTTTAAAAATTTTTTTTTTCATTTTCACCATACAGGTCTTTTGTGTGTATATTACAGCTTCCCATTTTGAATGTTTATGGGACTCCTCAGTGTGCAAACAAGTGGATCTCTGTGTCTATACTTGTTTCTTGTGCCTTTTCTTGGGCTCTTTTCCTTCTGTTTGTTTGTTTTATCCTATCCCAATGTGTTTGTTTCGTTTTATCTTATTATATTATATTATATTATTATCCCTTAGATGCCTGTGTTTTGTTTTGTTTTGTTTTGTAATGACATAGAGAAAGTGGGTGGATGCAGATGGGAGACAAGTGGGAAATACCTGGGAGAAATAGATGCAAGGGAAACCATAATCAGGATATGGTGGATGAAAAAAATCAATTTTCAATAAAAGAAAAAATTATTTACACGTAAAAGTTCATGTGTAGCCAGCTGCTCCTGTATTGGGCCAGCATAGACCATGGCAGATGTGAGAGAGGGAAGCAGCTCTGTGATGCGGGCATGTAACCAGGGCAGGTGAACGCTCTGAGACTGATGAATGGCACTGGACTATAAGGACGGTAATCCAAAAAAGCACCTTGAAGAATGAGAAAGCATCCACTGTGAACCAGAGAAGTGAAAAATTCCATTGAACCAAGATACTAAGCAATAATAAAGTGAAACTTGGGAGGCTGTGACTAAAATCAAAACACTCTGAGGATTTTACATTTAAAGAAATGTAAACCAGAAATAAATTATTCAATTCAAAATTAAGAGGGGTGAAGGCAGATGAAAGAAACGAATAAAACCATTCAGAATCCTGGTTTTAGGAGTGTTGGGAAAGCAACCTATTTATGTAATCTTCTCACTCTACTGGCTTCAGGTTATCGGAGTGTTGGTCCTGAGTGTTACTCCTGAAAGAGAACCAGTTCGGTAGTCTATAGCAGAGTTTTCTTTGTGTAGCATTTTCTTTACTGTTTAAAGCTCATGAATGTTCCTGATTTGCTTAAGCTTATATGGCCCTGGCCCCCAGGTGTGTCTCCAGCTTTTTTCCTATCATGGGAGATTTTTCCCTTTGCCGGAAACTGATCCTAAGCCAAGAGCCTTGTGTGGTCAGCCACGAGAGGACCCAGTGATACTCCCGCTGCTGACCATGCTGTTTGGGAAAAGCCCGTCCGTTCAAAGCAGTGCTCACTTCCTTGATGCCTGCAGTCTCAGATAGTGTTTGGACTTGTGTTTCTCTTTAGGACACTAACACCCTTTGCTCAACTTTGCTCAAGTACCAGGAGTCTACCCAACATTGGTGCTGGGTGTGTGGTACTCTTCTCAACAAGGAGAAACAAAGTGTATACCTTTAAGACAGACCAGGAAAAAAAAAAACAGAATGAAGAGAAGTGGACGAAACTGATGTGAGTGTTAGAAATGACGCTGGGGTCTCAAGAGAATGACCACACATTTTAGGTATGTCAGCAAGGCAAAAGGCTTGAGTGTTACAGAAGAGTGAGTATCTGTGCCAAATTAGGCAAGTAGACATACCTGGTGGGGTCCTCTGGGTTTTTGTACCTAACACAAAGGGGTCCTGTGCCTCTCGCTGAGTGGTCAGAGCTCCATCTGACATTCTTATGTGATTAGCTAACTTAAAGCAGCACAGCTGATAAGCAAAGTGCAACTCTTGAGTACAGGATGCAGTCTTGAGTGCATACTTTGATCTGAGAAAAACACTGACTGGAGAGGAAGTTGTGCCAGATGTGTCTTTTATGGGCTTTCTTTAAAGATGGACCTTCATCTCATTTAACTGTTTGATAGACAAGGCAGGGCATTCACTTACATATTCCACAGAAGCAACGCGAAAGACTAAAGAAAAGTGGGGAAACAAAGAATAGACATAGTTGGTCCACATAGACAAAAACATAAACTTGACTATTATTAAGTTAGCTAATCACATAAGAATGTCAGATGGAGCCCTGACCACTCAGCATGAGGTGCAGGACCCCTTTGTGTTAGGTATAAAACCCAGAGGACCCTACTAGGTATGTCTACTTGCCTAATAGTCATACTCAATTAAAATTAAATTATAAAAGTTCTCTTATCTGTAAAAGTTGGTGTGTAGGAGGTTGTAGAGGTTGATGAGTGGATATGAGAACATTTACTATGCAGGAATGATGACAGTGGATCCCAAGAGGACAATGCCCAGTTAGCCTAGACACAAAGGAGAGCTTCTAGTTAGCTAAGAAATCATATCCTAAGGTAAAAGAAGAGGAAGAAGAAGAAGAAGGAGAAAAAGAAGAAG
>JADRCD010222374.1:0-15698 GCA_019843815.1 Montemys delectorum | reverse complement strand
CACACACACACACACACACACACACACACACACACACACACACACACACAGAGGCAGGACAAGAACAGAGAGATCTCTTAGAATAGCAAGCAAGAGAATATAGATAGAAACCTCCAGAGAGAATGCAGAACATAGAGAAAAGCAGACAAGAAAAGCTCTATCAAGCAGAACACAGGTCCTCAGCTTGAGTGCATGATTTGACTTTGAGTAGTTCTTTTCACCACTCCCAGACACCCCTTTTCTCAGAACCCCTCTTCAAGCTGAGGCTGATCTTTGGCAGACTGCCACACTAGACTCCTGTCTGCAAATATAGCAACAGGGATTGGTGGTTGTCCATGGGATGGGTTTCGAGTTGAGCAGTTTACTGGTTGGGCAGGATATTGGTTGGCCATTTCCTCAGTCTCTGCTCCATCCCTCCATCCCTGCATTTCTTGTAGACAGGATAAATTTTGTGGCAAAAAATTTGTTGGTGTGTTGTGAAAGACCCCCAGAGTAGGGGAGACCCTCACTCAAGTCTCGGGATGACACGACTACCCAATAACTCACGAGAGACCGATCTTGGTGCAACAGCATGAGGTTCATTCAGGGGAAGCCAGATCTGGGGTCGAACATGTAGCCTAGCAGGCCAGAGGAGTTCGACCCCAAGCACAAGGAACAAGGGGTATTTAAAGGGAAAAACCACAAACTAGGGGGAGTGAGGGGGAATTCCAACCCAAGGTATTCAGTCAGTTAGGGAGGGGAACATATTCATTGTAGGAATGTAATCTTCCTCTACCCATCGGCAGGGTGGAGAGCCTCGTGGACCAGTTGACCTTCATTCCTAGTTCCGCCCTCATTGGCCCTCATTGTAGTTCGGCCAAGAGGGGCTGGTCTCAGGAACCAGAGCCCTGAGGCTCTGAGTTAAGCCAAGTCCCTGGAACCAGAGCTCTGAACCAGCTGGCCTGCATTCTTAGTTCTGCTGAGTCTGCTAGGGGTCATAAAAATTTTATTTTTATATCTTTCACATTTTTCATGTTGGTGTCCCTATCTGTCCACTGGGGTTCCTTTTTGGCTACAGAAGTTGGCCTCTTCAGGTTTGATATTCCCAAGGCTGTGAGTCATAGCTAAGATCACCCCCCCCCCTTGATTCTTGGGCCCCCCCCCTCCCCCCGGTCTCTGTTTTTTTCTTGAGATGCCCCCCCCTCCCCCCCCCCCCCCACTTTCCCATGCTCATCCGTTGCAGATTTCCATTCATTCTTATGGCCATCTGACTATCCCTCCTGTCCCTCCCCACACCTGATCCTGAACTTTCCCCCACCATTCCCTGTCCAATCTCCCACTCATTCCCTCCTTTCATCTGCCTTTTATGACAATTCAAATCCCTCTTCTAGGTGAGATTTAAGCATCCTTGTGCTGTCCTTGTTTAGCTTCCTTGGATCTGTGGAGTATAGCAGGGTATCCTGTATTTTATGGCTAATAAGCACTTATAAGTAAGTACATACCGTACATGTTTTTTGAAGACTGGGTTACCTCACTCAGGATGACATTCTCATGTTCCATTCATTTGCCTGCAAAATTCATGATGCCTGATTTTAATAGCTGAAAAGCATTCCATTGTGTAGATGTGCCACATTTTCTTTATCCATTCTTCAGTAGAGGGGCATCTAGGTTGTTTCCATTTTCTGGCTATTATGAATAAAGCTGCCATGAACAAGGTGGAACACCTTTTGGGTATATGCTCAGGAGTGGTACAGCTGTGTCTTAAAGTAGAACTATTTCTAATATTCTGAGAAACCACCAAAGTGACTTCCAAGTGGTTATTAAGTTTGCACTCCTACCAGCAATGAAGGAGTGCTCCCTTTTCTGCACATCCTTGCCAGAAAAGTGCTATCTCTTGAGTTTTTTTTAACTTAGCCATTCTGATGGGTATAAAATGGAACCTCAGAGTTGCTTTGATTTGCACTTCTGTGACATCTAAGGTCTTTGAACGTATCTTTAAGTGCTTCTCAGCCTTTCAAGATTCTTCTGTTGAGTATTCTCTGTTTAACTCTGTACCCTATTTTTAAATTGGGTTATTTGAGTTGTTGGTGTCTAACATCTTGAGTTCTTTATAAATTTTGGATATTAGCCCTCTGCCAAATATAGAGATGGTGAACATCCTTTCCCAATCTGTAGGCTACCATTTTTTCCTATTGACAGTGTTCTTTTCCTTACAGAACCTTTGTGGTTTCCTGAGGTCCCATTTATCAGTTGTTGATCCTAGAGCATGAGCCATTGGTATTCTGTTCAAGAAATTGTCTCCTATAACAAATCATTCAAGAATATTTCCTACCTTCTCTTCTATGAGATTTAGTGTATCCTGTTTTATGTTGAGTTCCTTGATCCACTTGAACTTCTGTTTTGTGCAAGGTGATAAACATGGATCTATTTGCATTCTTCTACATGTAGACATCTAGTTAAACCAGTATCATTTGTTGAAGATGCTTTCTTTTTTCCATTGTATGGTTTTAGCTTCTTTATCAAAAATTCAAATGTCCCTAAGTGTATGGGTTCATTTTGGGGTCTTTGTTTTGATTCCATTGATCAATACATGCAGTATTTTATCACTATTGTTCTGTAGTAGAGCTTGGGATCAGGGATGGTGATTTCTCCTATAATGTTTTTATTATTCAGGATTGTTTTGGGTCTCCTGGGATTTTTGTTTTTGCATATGAAGTTGAAAATTGCTCTTTCAATATTTATAAAAAATAGTGTTGGAATTTTGATGGGGATTGCATTGTATCTGTAGCTTGCTTTTCATAAGTTGGCCAGTTTCTCCATGTTAATCTTACCTATTCATGAGCATGGGAGATCTTTCCATTTTCTGGTATCTTCTTCAATTTCTTTCTTCAGGGAGTTGAAGTTCTTTTATAGAGATCTTACACTTGCTTGGTTAGAGTCACGCTAAGGTATTTTATATTATCCATGACTATCATAAATGATCTTGTTTCCCTAATTTCTTTCTCTGTCTGTTTATCATTTGGATAAAGGAGGTCTACTGATTTGTTTGACTTAATATTGTTTCCAGCCATTTTGTTGAACGTGTTTATCAGCTGTAGGAGTTCTATGATAGAATTTTTGTGTTCACTTATGTATACTATCATGTCATTCACCAATAGTGATACTTTGACTTCTTCCTTTCCAATTTGTATCCCCTTGATCTTTAGTTGTCTTATTGCTCTGGCTAGAATTTTTAAGTACCGTATGGAATAGATAGGGAGAGAGTGGGCAGCCTTGTCTTGTCACTGATTTTAGTGGGATTGCTTTAATTTTTCTCTCCATTTAGTTTGATGTTGAATATTAGCTTGCTATATATTGCTTTGATTATATTTTTTTGAAGGTAAGAAATTATTTACTTTTTCATTTTACAGTCCACCACTGAGGGAAGCCAAGAGAAGAATTCAAGCAGTAGAGGAAGTAAGGCAGGAAGTGGTCAGGAACTGAGGCAGGAAGCAAGGCAGAGCCCATGGGGATTGCTCTTCATTTGTTTGCTCTGTGCTTTGATTATGTTTACGTATGTGTTTTGGATCCCTGATCTCCAAAATACATTGAACATGAAGGAGTATTGGATTTTGTCAAAGGCTTTCTCAGAATCTAATGAGATGATCATGTGATTTTTTTTTTCATTTAGTTTGTTTATATGGTGGATTGATAGATTTTTGTGTATTAAACCATCCCTGTATTCCTGGGATGACACTACTTGATCTTGATAGTTGCCTTTTTTGATGTATTTCTGGGTTCAGTTTGCAAGTATTTTATTGAGTATTTTTATATCAATATTCATAAGAGAAACTGGTATGAAGTTCTTTTTCTTTGTTGAGTGTGTGGTTTAGATATCAGGGTGATTGTGACCTCATAGAATGAGTTTGTCAGTGATCCTTTTGTTTCTATTTTGTGGAATAGTTTGAGAAGTATTGGTATTAGCTCTTCTTTGAAAGTCTGGTAGAATTTTGCACTAAAACTATCTGGCCTGGGACATTTTTTTTGGGGGGGGGAACTTTTAATGACTGTTTCTAATTCTTTAGGGATTATAGGACTGTTTAAATAGTTTACTGGATCTTCATTTAAATTTGGTATGTAGTAACTGTCTAGAAAACCATTCATTTCCTTTAGGTTTTCCTATGTTGAGAGATATTAATGACCAGTAATTGTTATTTCCTTTTATTTTGATATTGGTAGTATTTGTGTGTGTGTGTGTGTGTGTGTGTGTGTGTGTGTGCTTCTCTTGTTTTTACTGGTATGGAATTACTTATTTCCCATATTTTCTTGAATGTAGTTATCCTCCTTGGGTTACAGTTTTCTTTCTAATATTTTCTGTAGGACTGTATTTGTGGATAGATATTGTTTAAATTTGAATTATCTTGTTTTCTCCATATATGGTGATTGAGAGTTTTTCTGGGTACAGTAGTTTAGGTTGTTTTGTTTTGTTTTGTTTTGTTCTGTTTTGTTTTGAGGTTGCAAGATATCTGTCTTGGCCCTTCTGGCTTCTAGAGTCTCTGTTGAGAAGTCAGGTGTAATTCCGATAAGTTTGCCTTTGTTTATTACCTGTCCTTTTCCTCCTGTGGCTTTTACTATCCTTTCTTTGTTCTGTCGATTTTATGTTTTGATTACTGTGTGGTGGGAGGATTTTCTTTTCTGGTCCAGTCTAATTTCTCTAGGTTGAGAAAATTTTCTTCTATTATTTTCTTGAAAATATTTTCTGGGTCTTTGAGTTCTGACTCTTCCCCTTCTACTATTCCTATTATTCTTAGGTTAGGTCTTTCATGGTGTCCCAGATTTCTTGGATGATTTACGTCAGGAAATTTTTAGATTTAGCATTTTCTTTAATTGATGTATCAATCCTCCTATGCTATCTTTTATATCTGAGATCCTCTCTTCCATCTCCTGTGTTCTGTTGGTTATGCATCTGTTGTTCCTGTTCTCTTCCCTAGGTTTCCCATTTTTAGGCTTCCCTCAGTTTACATTTTCTTTATTTCTACTTTCACTTTTTGAAGTTTTATTTATTTCCTTCACATGTTTAATTGTATTTTCCTATATATCTTTAAGAGATTTATTTGCTTCCTCTTTAAAGACCTCTACCTGTTTGATTTGTGTTTACCTGTGTTTCTTTAAGGGGTTTATTCATTTCCCCTTTAAAGTTATAAATCATCTTAAATCATAAGATTGATTTAAGGTCATTTCCTTGTGCTTTGGTTGTGTTAGGATATCCAGGGGTTGCTGTAGTAGGGTGATTGTACTCTAAATGTGGCACATTGCCCTGGATTTTGTTGACTATGTTCTTTTGAGGGTCTTTAGCCATCTGAATGACTTTGGTTCCTGGATGTTCTTCTTGTAGTAGGTATTTAGAGGGGGATGAACCTTGATGGTCCTGGTGCCTCAGGCCTCTGTTGGTTATCTTTGGGCTGCAGGGTTGTGGATCTGCAGGTCTGCATGGTTCAGAAGCTGCAGCTCCAATGAAGGAGGGCAGAGAGGTAGCAGGAGAATGGAGGGCTACCTGGGCTAGCCCATTGCTCAGCATAGCTTGAGGTGCCCTAGAGAACTCACAGAGCAGGGAAGATGTATGTGTGTATGGGAGGGGGGGATGGAGGGGGAAGGGAAGCTAACTTGTGTGTTTCAGGATTTGGAGGTCTGATGAAGGTAGGCAGAGAGGTGGGAGGGAGGGAGGGAGGAATTCGAGTCCTGAGGGGATATCAGGCTGCTTAGGTCAGCTTCCTGTGCACCTGAGGATTCATCAAGCAGGGATGATGGGTGGGGGAAGAGAAGCTTACCTTTATTATAGTTCAGGACCTGCAGGTCTGATGAGGGTGGGTGCAGGAATGAGGAATGGAGGTCCTCCTAGTGGATTTTTCTTCAGTGACCCATGGTGTCTGGGAGGTTCTTTTTCCAGCCATTCAGGGTGACTTCTTCATTTAAATTCTTTAGTTGCTTCTTGAGCAGCCCAGGTTTTCACCAATCAACTGGTCCATAGTAGTTGGCTTTTCTCAGCCCAGTCTTGAGCAGGGATGTGCAGCTAATGTCCTTGTTGCTGCCAATTGAGGTTGGAGGTGGAGGAGGGGATGGGGCAGGAGACCCATATATAACATTGAGCTAGGTAAGACCCTTGGTGTTGGCTTCAATCATTTCTGATTTACATTAAAATGCCTTTAAGAGACCTTTAAAAGTGTCCACAAAAATGAACGACTATGTACCTTTTATTGATACATAGGCTCTATATAGTCTCTTTATAGTCTCATATGAGAAAGGTCAATTTGCCTTCTCCCTCCCAATGTAGAAGTGGATCTTCAACGCTTTGTTTACAAATAAGCGTCACAGCTGGAAAGTCAGACTATTTCACCAGTACACCAATGGCTGTAGCTATTTTCCACCCTGTATTTATTTCCGCCTACCCAGACTTTGACGGAATGCAGTGAGCACCCTCTAGTGGTACCATAGGGCAAGTGTCTTGCTTTTGCTAAGGGGACAGGCATGCTTTCTGATTGCTAGGAATCACAGGTATCAGGGACCCGGACTATTCTTGAATCATCTTATAAAACACACACACACACACACACACACACACACACACGGTCCCGTGTGTGTATCTGCCAGTGTATCTTTCTTTTCACATCTGTTGGACCCATAGTAGATGTCCCAGAACCCAAAGTTCTGCTTTTCATTGGGGTATCTATAAAGGCAGGCTTCCCAGTACATCCTGTCAGTATTCACAGATCAAGTGAAGTGAGTCACTGCTCGTTGTTCTCAACATGGCCTACTGACTGCTCTTTCCTTTTTCTTCTTCCGGCCACATAGAAATAATATTAATTTAGGTGTTTGTAACTGCCTACCCGTATTTGATGCTCCTACCCTGCTATCAGTCTACCAGGAAACAAAATGGATAGTGTCCCTTTCAACACTCAGTCTTAAGTGACTATTGATTTAAATACTAGGGGAGGCTTTATGACTCAAAAAGAGACTACTTCTAGTCCAGCTTTTAGGGCATCGGTAAACAGGTATGGAAACAGCTCACCATATTGCTCTAAATGTGTATTCCACTTCTGTGGCTTGATTCTGTGACACCCTGGAAAAAGTTCAGCCAAAAGCTTAATACACCCTTTCGTTGAATGAGCTGTTTTTATTGTTACTGAAATGGGATCGGTGCCTTCTATGACTAGCATTTGCTATTCTTGTATTGTATATTGGACATATTTCCCAATCCATGTTCAGAATAAGAACCCTTTTGGAGCTGTTAGCTCAGATGCTTTCTGCCACAGCCTGTAGGCACAAATCTCCGAGCTTTTAGTAACCCCCAGCACAGAGGAAACTAGAGTCCTAGAGCACACACCTGTGGAACTAGTCCTACTTAGATGGCTCAAACATCTCAAGCCCTTTTGCTCTTCCAATTCCAATTCATCTCCCATCCTCAAAACCAAGCTATAGAAAGGACTGGCACCCTGTGCAAACTAGAGTGTAAAAATGCTGCAGAACTCTCCAAACACCTAGAGATCTCTGCATCAACAAGCAAAGGCTGTTGTAGATGTCAGAACATGGTAATGGCAATGATACCCGTGAACCAACTAGAATCCCTCGGGTATACATCAGGAATGGGTGGAGAACAGCCCTCCTCGGAGGTGGGTGACAGAAAGGTCCACTGGGGTTTCAGTGGCAAAGAAAGAAAACTTTAAACGGCTGTAAAGAGTAAGACAGGTTACTGAAGAGTGCTCAGTTCCCTGTGGGGCAGGTTCAGCAGCAAGTGTTGGGTGAGAGCAAATGCACAGGGTAGTGACTAAGGCTAGAGACAGAGAAAGCCTCAGGAAATAACAATAAATGAAAGCTGAAGAGAATCGAGTGGGAGGAGGAGAGAAAACTACCTACCCCTGAGATGTAACCACATTACCACCCTGCGATGCCTCTGATGCTTTAGTACCTTCTATCCCTCTAGTTGCCTGTTTGTTACTCCCTCTCTCTGTCTCGTTGTTCAAAGTCTAGCTTTGTAGACCTATCTGGTGTCACTCTTTAGACTCTTCTGGACTTGTAGGTGTGTAGTACTGTGGTGCTGTCCTTGGAGAGGATCTGAGATGTGGTGTATGCCTCCGAGATGCACGCTCAGGATGTAAGACTGCACGAAAGAGAGGGTCAGGCCACAGAACAAGATACTGTTAACGTTCACTCTGCAGAAGTGGAAAGCACAATGGTAAGGTCCGGGACAGCTGCGGAGGGAGAACTGGATAAGTGTTGGTCTGCGCCTTCATGGGTCCTAAGTTCCTTTTAGATTCATGAGAAAAGAACGAGTTCTCGGGAAGAGAACTTCACAAATGTCCTGGGGTAGGCCAGATGCGATGAACGTGTGTTCTAGGTGTCTATATTTTCTTGTGATAAACACCACGACCAAAAGCAACTTGGGGGCTCCTTTGGCTTACAGGTTACAGCCTATCATGAAGAGAAGCCAAGGCAGGACCTGACGCAAAGGACATGGAGAACACTGCTTACTGGAACTGAAGTGCTTTAAGAGAGCGACTGCAGCTGTCTCTTTACTGAGACGCTGAGGACTCTGGAGCTGTTCGGCGCTAAGACCTGGAGTCCCAGCATTTGGGGGTATTCACACAATGGTTCTCTCACATTGGAGAGGAAGACAGCCCCATAGTTGTTGAGTTCTCACGAGTGGTGCTTTGCCAGTCCCAATCCAGTGCCCCCAAACAGGAAGGTTCTTGGAGACGTGCTGGTCATTGGAAGCCTGAAGTCTGATATCAGCTAAGGCGCCATCATTAACAGCAACCATATAAATCGAAGAAGCCTGAAGGAAGGCCAAGCACGCGAAAGGCCAGAGATCAGCCCTTTTCAGTCTGGGCTGCTGCCAGAAGGTGGCGCCTGCCGGCACTAGGATCTTCCCATGTCAAGCCAGGTAATTTCCTTTCTTCAGGTAGATGCCACTCAGGCGATTCTAATTTGTGGCAAGTTGACATTAAAACTAGTCATCAACAACTGCATGTAATTTCCAAGGGAAAATGAAGCACTATCTTAGTTAGGGTTTAATTGCTATGAAGAGACTGAATGACCAAGGGAACTCTTAAAAAGGAAAACATTTCATTGGGGCTGGCTTACGATTTCAGAGGTTTAGTCCATTATCACCACGGTGGGAAGCATGGTAGCCTCCAGGCAGATAAGGTGCTGGAGAAAAACTGAGAGTTCTGCATTTTCATACGAAGGCATCAGAAAAAGATTGTGCCACACTGGGGAGTACATTGAATGTGGGAGACCTCAAAACCTGTCCCCACAGAGACGCCTTTTCTCCAACAAGGCCACACCTTCTACTAGTACGACTTTCTGTGGGCCAAGCATTCAAGCATATGAATCTACGGGGGCCATTCCTATGCAAAGCATCACAGACAGGCCCTTGTCATGGCCCATTTGAACCCAAGCTCCCTACACATCTCCAAGGCCTACCCTGCCTTTCGGTTGGGGGCAAACCCCACGTATCACACACCTTTATCGGATCCCATTGGTCTCTCCCACGAGTACTAAGGTTATGATCAAATGTGGTGGTCAGAATGAATATTTAATCTGATAGAAGTGGAAAAGGGTGGGGAGAAAGAGGAGTGAGGTGTATGCAGTTTCTTGGAGTGTTATGTTATGGGAAAGGGAAGGGGAAAGGACTTTACATAAAGCCCAAGCATCACACTGGTTTGTATCTGAGAAGTCCGGAGGCCTGTGGAGAGCTTTCCAAAAGTCTTGGCTTAGCATATGACTGTTTTATACTAAATCTTATCTCAAAACAAAACAAAACAAAACAAACAAACAAACAAAAAAACCCTTGCTTTTATGCTCTGTCACCACCAGCAAGTGACCTTGAAGAAACCAGAGAGTTAATAGCAAGTTAAAATTCATAATCTTAGTAGTTGCAGCAACCGAACACTAGGTGGCACTCGCTTACCTTAACATAAGTGTTAGCGGTCAGGAAGTGTTAGAGTGTGTGCATGCCATTTAAAAAAAGGGAGGGAGGGGGTCAGAAGGATCGATAAATCCCTGAGTTTTCAGAAGTTATGCACATGAAAAGGTCACTATGGCATGTCCAACAAGTACTTCAAAGGACCACCAGCAGTAGTTCACTTTGAAACAATTGAAAAAAGGGGCGATCAAGAAAACAGAGAAAAGGGTACCTTCAATCTCTGAATGGAAGAGTTACAGACAGCTTCAGTAAGTGAAATATTCTAGCTCAGCAATAAGGTGCCTACCATGCTTTCTTCAGATTCTGCAGAACACACATGAAGCCTGACGTGGTAGCACATGTATGTAATTCCCAAACTCCTACATTCCGTTGGGAGGCAAAGCCTGGAGACATCCGTCCATGGATGCTCATGACAGAAGCACAGGTGAGCAACAAGGAACGTTGCCTCAAACAAGAAGGGAGGTCAGGAAGGACACACAGAGTTATCCTTTGACTTCCAACACGTATGTTGACTGTGGTGTGTTAACATACACAAACACACACACACTCACACACACACTCACACACACACTCACACA
Organism: Montemys delectorum; assembly: GCA_019843815.1. Taxonomy (NCBI): domain Eukaryota; kingdom Metazoa; phylum Chordata; class Mammalia; order Rodentia; family Muridae; genus Montemys; species Montemys delectorum. The sequence goes on along the minus strand of JADRCD010222374.1, from coordinate 5,180 downwards.
CATACATACTCACACACACTCACACACACACTCACACACACATACACACACTCACAAACACACATACACATACACTCACACACACACACACTCATACACACAAACTCATACACACACACACTCACATTGTCACTGCAGAAAACTCCCTTGCTTCCTGACATTAAAATTCTTTCAAAATTAGAGGTGATTCCTGTCACAGTAATTTACTGGGCAAGATAAAGATGGGGACACCTTCCCCCCTCCCCAGGAGAACTAACGAGATTTCCACAGGATTTTTCTTTCTCTTTATTATTTACTCCTTTGCTCCAGTTGGTATACTGAGAATCAGGCATCATTAGGGCATTTTCATGCCTTCACAGCACTCTTTTCAGCATTCCTTTATTTAAACATTTATTTTTAATTTGTGTGCACCATGTACTTGCCTGAAGCCAACCGAGGCCAGAAGAAGGTGCCAGATCCACTGGAACCTGAGCCACAGACAGTTCTAAGCCACCATGTGGGTGCTGGGAATCGAATGCAGGTCCTCTGAAAGAGTAACATACGCTCTTATTCACAGGACCAGCTCCAAATTCCCTATAATTTATTTTTACTTGATCTGCCCACTGATTTCTGCTGGCCCTACACACTCCTTGTTGATCAACTGCTTTTTTTTCTCAGATACCCTGTCTCTGCATTCATGTCACATATACTCCATTACTCTCTCTTGTCCTCCCCCTTGTGACTTCTCCATGCCACCATAGTTGCCTTTCTGATTCTGTGACCTGCACATGGACATGCACATGCATACATACATATGCATATGTTTATATATATGTATATATATATGCATCTGTATAATCTATGCACATTTAAATTTAGCTTCTGCATAGGTGAGAAAACACATTTATCCTTTGAGGTCTGGTGTAGTCTGGTAAACATTTGGTCTTTCCTTCCAGTCATTTCCTGGAAATGTCTTCATTTCAGTGTTTATAACAGTAAAACTTTACTATATATAAGTTAGTTACTCAGTTACAAAAGCAGCTTATAGGAGAAGGGATGCACTTTGCCTCCTGGCCTGCAGGCCCAGTGCATCATAGCAGGTGAGGCATGTCAGTGGAAGCAAGCGTGGGTGGTTTAGTCACATGGTACCCACAATCAGGAAGCAGAGAGAGACCAGTGCTGGTGTGTTCAGTTCAGGCTCTCTTTTTAATCCCTTTCCATTCAGTTTGGGATGCCAGTCCATGGGACGATGCTGGGCACTTTCGAGGTGGGTGTCCCTCTCTGCTTAAACCTCTCAGAAGTCCTTTGCATAGACATACCCACAAGTGATCTCAAGCCTAGTTAAGTTGACCAAGAAGAACACTCATCATGTGCATTTCGTTTTCTTTCTCAATTTATCTGCTTAGGGAGCCTTCTAGGTGGGTTTCAAATCAAGGCACCTGCCCATAGTGAACCAGTATATCAGGCTAGGCAAGTACTCTACGCTGACTTACACAGAGTCCTTCAGGTGTCCACTCAGGCATGGCAGAGATGGATTATATACTAGCACCACCACCAATACATAATGTTTTTTTTCCCCGCTTTCTTGTCAGGGTTTGTTCCTGTTTTCTTGTTGATGGCCACTGTAAACAGGTGAAATGGATCTCAGAGCTGTCTTTTTGTGTTCACTGGATGTTCCAATAGTCTTAAAATATTTATTGTCCATCTGTGCTCCTTTGCTTAAGAGCTGTCAATTAAACTCAATAATCCATCTTTTAAAAAAGATTTATTTTTAGTTTCTGAGTCTGAATATGTGCCTGCATGTATGTCTGTATACCACATGCCTACCTGGTGCCCACGGAGGCCAGAGAGTGTGTTAGATCACTGGAACTGGAATTACAGACAGTTGTGAGCTGCCATGTGGATGTTGGAAATTAAGGCCCTGGTTTCCTGCAAGAGCAATGAGTGCTCTTAACTACAGAGCCATCTTTCCAGCTATTTAATGTTTGGTGGTATTATAGATTCTAGGCATTAATTCCCTACCCAATGCATTGTTCATAAAGACTTTCCACTTGCTATAGTATGCTCTTTGCTTATTTCTTGCATTGCATAATTGTAATCCTATTTGCTAATTTTTGGAGTTATTTTCTTTCTTTTTGTTTGTTTCCTTTTAAAAATTTAATTTAGTATTTTTATGTATTCATTTTGCATCTATCTCACTGCCGCTTTCCTGGTCACCTCCTACCACAATCTTTCCCCCATCCCTTCTCCCCTTCTCCTCTGAGTGGATGGGAGCGTCCCCTCAGTATTCTCCTACCCTGGCACTTCATGTCTCTGTGAAGCTAGGTGCTTTCTTTTCCACTGAGGCTAGTCATGGCAGTCCAGCTAGAAGAACATTTCAATCCAACATTTATTCTGTCTACAAGAAATACAGACCCAGAGGATGGAGCAGAGACTAAGGGAACAGCCAGCCAAATAACTGTCTCAACTTGAGACTTTCATGGGCAAGCACCAATCCCTAATACTATTAATGATTAACTCTGTTACGCTTTTAGGCAGGAGCGTTTTGTCCCCTGAGTGGCTTCACCCAGCAGTTGACTCAGAAAGATGCAGACACCCATAGCCAAACAGTGAACAGACCTTGGAACTCTTATGGAAGAGTAGGAAGGATTCTAGGCCTCGAAGAGCATAGGAACTCCACAGGAAGACCAACACGATCAAATAACCTGGACCCTTGGGGCTCTCAGAGAATGAACCACCTAAGCCTTCCTGCATATCTGTGGCAGATGTGTGGCTTGGTCTTCATGTGGATCCTGAACAATTAGAACGGGGACTATCCTAAAAGCTGTTGCCTGTATGTGGGCTATGTTCTTCTAGTTAGAGTTATTTTCTGTGCTACTTGAGATTGTTTCCAAAAGCCCTCACATAAGCCTCTATCATGAAGTGCTTTACAAATATTTTTCCCTGTTATTTTCAGACTCATATTAAGGTTTGTTGTCATTTTACATCGATCTTTTTTAACAAAGTGAGATATATGGATCTAGATAAATTCAGACATGTAGTTTTTCTTAGTATAGTTCCTGAAGATACTGTTTCTCAAAATATGTTTTCTGTAACATTGTAGCATATTTATAATATTCATTGATATTTAAATATAAAATTTGAATCTTATAATATTTATAAACTGCAAATTATATGTAGTATTTATATAGTATTTAATTAAGAGACAAGAAGAGGGACTTATGAACAAAGAAAAAAAAGGAAGAAAATAGGAACAAGGGAAAGCACATAGTTAGAGGGATAAAAAAGTAATAGAGGACGGTGAGAACCAGGAAGGACAGCCATCCTCCAGCCATTACAAACTTTCTTCCCCCTCTTCTTCTTCTACCTAATGTTCCCTGAGCCTTAGGTATCCACTGGAAGGGGGCCACACACCTCTGCATTTTGATGGATTTTTAGTTTGAGGTAGTAGTCTCTGTTGCAAAGAGAGGTTTCCTTGATGAGGGATAAAGATTACATTCACCTGTGGGCATAAGGGCAAATGTTTATTGTTTGCTGTTAGGAATTATGCTGGTTTAGTAAGCTAGTGTTTGTAGATTCTCCTTCAACGACCATGACTTCACTAGCACTGAGTGGTAGCATGTAAAAGAAATCACAGATATATACTATTTTTATTTAACATCTATACCTTTTCTCAGATAGGAAAATACAACCCTTAAATACAGACATGCAGCCAGGCAGTGGTGGCACACACCTTTAATCCCAGCACTTGGGAGGCAGAGGCAGGTGGATTTCTGAGTTCGAGGCCAGCCTGGTCTACAGAGTGGGTTCCAGGACAGCTAGGGCTATACAGAGAAACCCTGTCTCGAAAAAAACCAATACACACACACACACACACACACACACACACATACATATATATATAAGCAAACATATGTTAAGGACATTTTACTATATGCTACATATAACATAAAACAAGAGAATATATATATGTATATAATACATACATTAAATATATGTAGTATCTATGTTAAGGGCATTTATATAAACATATTACATATCCTATAAGTTGTTATTGCTGTAACAACATATCTGAATAGAGTTAAAGAAGGAAGAGTTGATTTGGGGACACTGTGTGTATGGTTAACCTTGATGGGGCAGGTGTGGTCACAGGAGATGAATACTGGTGTTTCACGTCCTTTCTTCTTCAAATTTAGTGAAGGATCCAAACCCTATGATGATGCTACATTTACAGTGGGTATTCCCTATCAGTTAATCATCTCAGGGAATATCTACACAGTCGTGGCCAGAGTTCCGTAAGTCTATCGAAGTTGGCAATGGATATTAAACATAACACAAATATACTATTTATAGGTATTTATGCAACATGATCACTCAAACCTAAGCTGAACAAATATAGTACCCATGGACATGTCAAAGTGAATAGAAAAAGCCCACAAGGCCTCAATCCTGCACACATAACTATAGATAGATGGGAGTAGGAGCAGCAGCCCTTTCTAGGGAAGAGAACACCCATTAATTGTCCAATGCCAAATGGTGAGTTCCAAAAACACACATGCAAGAAGCATGATACAGACTGAGCAGATTATGTTTAGGAACATATATGTATGCACCCATACATAGATACTTGCATTAACAAGGAGTGAAAAAAGAGGCCATGAATTTGAAAGCGAGAAGGGAAGGCTATATTCAGGGTTTGGAGTGAGGAAAGGAAGAGAGACATGTTAATTATATTATAATCTCAAAAAGAAAAAAGTAAAAAATATTTCAAAACATACTTATTCCTGCATAATTATATGAAGTGGAGATGGTTTAAATACTCAGGAACAATATAAGTGTAACCATGAAATATAGTATGGAATAAGTTTCCAATGGGGTGAAGTAAAAGTGAACCAGTAAAGTCCCAATTATGGGACAGCTATAGTGCTTAGCTTCTCCCTAGATTTGTGCCAAGTCCTGTAGCTCTGCTGGGCTACAGAGTTTCCTGGCACTGAGGTGCTCTGTCTGCTTGCCAACAAAGATGACTAGCTATGATATTAGGCTTTTTATTTCCAGGACATGAGAGCTAAAATATTGGCTCCTCAAATCTATTTGAATCTTGCTAATGGATTAGATAGGGATGTTCTCATTCCATCAATATTTCAGCAAATTTTTCCTGAAAAGAGAGAGCTGGTAAATATTTTATGTACACTACAAGGTCT
>JADRCD010222373.1:0-10510 GCA_019843815.1 Montemys delectorum | reverse complement strand
GAGAGAGAGAGAGAGAGAGAGAGAGAGAGAGAGAGAAAGAATAATTGACTGGCGATTTCTCTCATTGTTGTTATAGATTACCTGACTTATGGCAGGAAAGGTTAATCTTTGCTAGCTTGCCCCTTGGCACCACTGAGGTGTCAATTCTCTTTTATACCAACATGTTTTCTTTCACTAAGCACAGTTCATATGCTACTCATTCCTGTCAAGTCCTACTTGTCCCAAATCTTCTAATGTCCTGCTGTCCTCATCAGTTTCCAGACAGCTTTTACAGACACACACTATGTCTCCATTGGGCTGCTGTGGCAACCTAAGCTTGCCTCTTTGGTAGCACATGTTGACTACCCAGGATTTTGTCCTCAAATTGCTTTGGGCCCAGAGAAGACAACTTTATGTCCCCAGGATCTCTTACATTGCTCCAAAAGAAGACTTACCAAGCACTTAGTCAAGTGCTTGCTGAATTTCTCTATGAGCAGTCTTTGCTTCTCTGAAGCTTCAACAAACCTCCATTGAAGTTAACTTTGAATATTAATTCCAATTAATTGTTTTCTAAAGGTTTTTTTTTTTTCATACCACCATTGAGCTAGGATTCCAATCTCTCTACAAGCCTGGGGGTATGTGGTCTTGAACAACATGCTGGGTCTTGATCGTCTCACCTCTGGTGGACATCTCAAGGATGCTCTGTGTTTTCTGTTACTTAGAATAGAACCCAAGTTACTTTGTCTTGTTTCTGTGACAAAATGCCAAAAAAAACAACTAAAGGTTTGTTTTAGCTCATGGTCTAAGCAGGGGATATGTCTTCCTTAGGGTTTCATTACTGTGAAGAGATACCATGACCAAGGCAACTCTTATAAAGGCAAACATTTAACTGGGATTGGCTTACAATTTCAGCGATTTACTTCATTATCCTCATGGTGGCAAGCACAGCAGCATGCAAGCCAACTTGGTGCTGTAAGAGCTGAGGTCTGCATCCTTTTTTTTTTTTTTTAAGATTTATTTATTGTTATACATAAATACACTTTAGCTGTTTTCAGGCCCACCAGAAGAGGGTGTCAGATCTCATCATGGGTGGTTGTGAGCCACCATGTGTTTCCTGGGATTTGAATTCAGGACCTTTGGAAGAACAGTCAGTGTTTTTACCCCCTGAGCCATCTCAAGAGATCTGCATCTTGATCTGCAAGCATCTGAAGGCAGCTGACTTCTGCCAGCATCCTGGAGGAGACTATTGTCCACACTGGGCAGAGGCCGAGCACAGGAAGAGACTGTCTCCTGTGGACAGCCAGGAGGAGGGTCTGGATCACACTGGTCACACTTGAGCTTCTCTATGAGACCTAGAAGCCCCGCCTCCACGCTGATACACGTCCTCTACTGAGGCTACACCTCCTCCAATAAGGCCACACCTCCTCCAATAAGGCCACACCTCCTAATGGTGCCACTACCATATATACTGAAATCACCACAGGATGCAGCCCCTCATGGTGTGGCAGGTATGGCAGAAGGCATGTAGGGTGGCTGGTCACATTGTACCCACAGGAAGCAGAGGGTGGAGAAACAGAGGGGCTTTAAAAGCTCAAGACCCACCCTTGGGGATCCACTTCCACCAGCGGGGCTCAGCCTCCTAAAGGGTCCAGGACTTTCTCAAGCAGCATCAGCACCTGGGAAGCAAGCCCGCGGCAGGATATTCCACACTCAAACTACAGCAGCCTTGGGACCTAGGACTCACTCCATAAGTGCCTGTATGAAATACGATCTGAACATGAAATGAAGCTAAATCCTCCTGAAGATTCTCCCAGAGGAAAAAACAAAAAACAAAAACACAAAAGCCTACTCCAAATCATCCAACCACAACACTGAAAATTCAAATCTACAGGACACGTCTTACACAAACTCCACAGGCTGCCTGGAGGTTTCCTAGCAATTTGTTACCATGACATTTCCTAATCCTCACGTGACTGGCACAGCACACAGGAACACCTAGAATGCTGAGCTCCGAACTGGAGACCAGACTAGCATTTACTTGATTTCCTCTGAATGGTCCCAGCGTTGACTCCCTGCCCTCTTCTACCTAGGTGGCTGGTCCTTGAGAATCTATGTGTGTGTGTGTGTGTGTGTGTGTGTGTGTGTGTGTGTGTGTGTGTGAAAGCCTTATGTCCCTTAACAAAATAATACCTCCACAGTCTTATTTTCAGTTATGCCCAATGCCAAAATTAAGCATCTTTCTGCATCGCCTATAGTTGTGAGGGTCAGGTTGCTCCAATTTGTTGGTATCATTTTAAGATAATCAACTTGGTCATTTACTAATCTGATCCCCAAGCTTGACAGCCGCAGGCAGTTCATCTTACTCTGTTTATGGTGGCTAGGCGGAGCCTGTAAGAATACATACTAAAAATAGCTCCTTGGTTCCATCAGCAATGCAGGAGTGGGTTTGTTTTCTCTGATGATTAAAGAATTTAAGAACAGTCACAAACAGAAATTTCAGGGCAAAGAACAGGACTCAAACAGAAGTTTAAGGGCGATGTATTAGAGGTTAAAATGGAAAGCACAGGGCAGGGAAGCTGCATTCTTCCAGCTGCCTGGAAGAGAGGAGAATGGAGAAAAACAAAAGTCCTTCTGCTCGGGAGAGGCTGGCAGCCAGACTCCCCGCAAAGGTGACCGCACAGTGCGGAGGGAAGTTCAGAGAACGAGTGAGGGAGTCCAAAACCTTGGTTAGGGAATTTAAAACATACTTAGGCCCTGGCCAGCACCTCAATGAAAAAGAAGAGACGAAAAGAACTAGGTCCAGGCCTGTCTGGCTGATCCTCATGGTAGCTCCCAGAGACTCAGTCGAAGGGTCGGAGTTATGAGAAAGGAAAACACATTATCTACCCTTCAATTACTGGATCCAGGAAAAGGAGGGGGGGGGGGGTGGGAGGAGAGGGAAGGAGCAAGAAGAACAAACAGAGGAGGAAGAGGGAAGATGGGAGGAGGAAGAGGAAATACATCTAGATATGTACAAGTAGGCACAGTGGCACCCTGGATTCCATTAGCACTTAACTGACCGTGATACCAATAAAGCTGTAGCACAAACCTGCATTCTCAACATACGCATTTATTTAGCTCATACTTCTGCATTCCCGAAGCCTGTTTGTGCAGAGTCGCCTCCTTTTCATTGCTACATACCAGAAGCTGGCTGGCCCACTGGCTTCAAGTGTTCTTCAGTCTCTGCTGCCCACCTTTCAATAAAAGCCCTGGGATCAGAGGCAAAATGCTACAATGTTTCACCTTGCATAGGATCTGGGACTCGAACTCAAGGCCTTACTCTGCGTGACTCTCAGGGCTGTCCTACCTCACTGCGGCTGCGCTGCCTGCTCCTCCTCTTCTACCTGTTCCCCTGGCTTTCCCACTGCCTCTTTCTCCACTCTTCTCTTGCTCCCAGCAGCCAAAATTACTGGAATCCCTTAGTTCAAATGTCCAAGCTGCAAATGAGGGGGTTGCGTGTGTGCTTCAAATATGAAGGGAAAGCCATCTTTGCTTATGGTAAGGCCATCTTCCCTTACTACCCACGCCTCAGTAGAACACTGTGGGCCTCCCTCATCTCAGCAACTGTCAGCAGGCAGATATCATTTTGGAACTGCAAGTGCACTCCCATTTGTTGTTGGACGTGTATTATTTATAAATAACCCAAGATGCAATTCCAGCCCTCTCTTACACTCATACCTGCGAATCTCAGAGGTACACAGGATTTAGTTATTTGATCAGGTTCTATGAGTACATTTTTTCTCTCCATTCTGAGTCTAATATATACAAGGACAGCTCCAACTCAAGGCTGGTTCATCGTATTGTGTCCTTTGCTCTGATATGATTGGGTCATCTTTGGACCAGTCCCTAAAGTGGGAGGAAGGCTCTGGGCAGCTTGACTCAGCACTAACTAACCGAGTCAATGGACCACTAACTAATTCCCAATTAATTAAGAAGTATCACATAACACTTTGTAACAAACTCGCCTCCTCAGCAGTGTGTGCTGAAGTCTCCCAAAAGAAGCAATGCTTACATCAACATTCTACAAGGCTGACTGATGGATTAGAATTTCAGTGACTGTGGACAGTTGGAACATTGCGGGACCAGAGCCTAATTATAATATATCTTCAGCTAAGTTCCCTTGTTAAATAGCACTTGCTGCCTATCTTTACTTGTGACTTCACATCTTGGTGAGTACCAGGTAAACCCTTCTGGAATGTATAACAGACACCCAGCTTCTACATACATGTGGTTAAACAACATGCAAGGCCTGACATAGAGGCTCGCCTATTGCTGTAGCTGAGGTAACCACCAACGTATCTGAAAAGTGTTTTGACCTATGACTTTCTTTTATTCTGCTGCTATACAGCTTCATGAAACTGTTACCTGACCACTTGGATTTGCCTCCAGAATAAATTGTCTTTTAGTCCCTTTGAGGTGGAAGCTGGGTTTTCATACATCAACAGCAGTGGTCATGAAAGGTGTATCTCAATCCTGCAGCCTGCAGCCCTCCTGGGTTAGCTGTTCTGGGTTGGGTCATTCTGTGTGTTTTCCACAGTTACTCTTCCATGAGGAGGGCAAGAAAACTACAACATTCAAATTGTCAGTAACAGCACCATGAAAAGCAGGAGACTGTCCCAGAAATTAAACATGATTATTTCTTCTCAATTGAAGTGTAAAAAGCACAAAATGAAACTTGTCTTGTTCTGCCTGATTTCAAATTATTCCCTGGAATGAAAGGATTTATTAAAAATGACTGTCCTCCTTGGCAGTCCCCCTCCCACTTCTGTATTTAATAAGAGCCTGAAATCAGAAAGGACTCCCAGGTTACCTACCATGGTAACTGATCACACAGCTAACAGCATGCCCATTGCTGTTTTAAATGCTTGGGCTGAGATGTAAATTACAAATGGCCTCTTCTCTGTTGACCCTGCTATGTTTACTCTGTGCCAGAGATCAACAGTCAAGCTTCCAAATCCAGATCTCAAAGGGTCAACTGAGAAACCAGATTAGGCCATTTTCCAAGTGTGTTTTGAAGCATTTATTTGCTTAAGTGACTATAAAATTGGTAATGTAGTTAGGGTCAAATTAATGCTCTGGCATGGTCTTCGAATTTATCTCACAGGCTATGCTTGGCTTGGACATTTTTGCACCAACTGGCAACATCCTTAAAAACAGCCAGTCATCAAGACTTTTACAACTGAGAAAGAGCTTTACTTCCTCCTGGGGGCCTGGAGGCATATTTATGAACACATTTACTTTAGAATCCAATGACACTCTATGTTTAGGTATATGTGTGCACATCTGTGTATTTTATGCATATGTGTATATATGTATATGTATGAATGTGTATGTATATGTGTGCATGTATGTGAGTGTATACTTATTCACATGTATATAGATATATATATACACACACATATATATGTGTATATATATGTGTGTGTATATATGCATATCTATATACATGTGTGTTGTACTGGCTAGTTTTGTGTGTCAACTTGACACAGGCTGCAGTTATCACAGAGAAGGGAGCTTCAGTTGGGGAAGTGCCTCCATGAGATCCAGCTGTGGGGCATTTTCTCAATTAGTGATCAAGAGGGTAGGGCCCCTTGTGGGTAGTGCCATCCCTAGGCTGGAAGTCTTGGGTTCTATAAGAGAGCAGGCTGAGCAAGGCAGGGAAAGCAAGCCAGTAAAGAACATCCCTCCATGGCCTCTGCATCAGCTCCTGCTTCCTGACCTGCTTGAGTTCCAGTCCTGACTTCCTCTGGTGATAAACAGCAATGTGGAAGTAAGCTGAATAAACCCTTCCCTCCCCAACTTGCTTCATGGTCATGATGTTTGTGCAGGAATAGAAATCCAGACTAAGACATGTGTATATGTGTATGTCTGGCCACACTTAACATATGTACTCACTATGAAAAGACAAATGTGTACTCTGTACAGGTAGTTAGCCTAAATAACTATATTTATAAATATAGTTTATAAATATAACTTATATGTTATAGTTTCCCCGTCTACTCTATTTTATTCTCATATCTCATTTTCTTGCTTGTATATAATTGAGTGATCGATATTGTGTTTGTGAAATATTATGTACCTTAATTTCCATTTATTAAGCTAAAGCCACATTAACATTCATTAGCCTGCATGGGAACAACTTCCATTACACACACACACACACACACACACACACACACACACACATATCCTCTCACCTATACATTAATCTATCTACCTACCTATCATCCATCTATCTACCTATCTACTTATTTATCATCTATATATTGAGCTATATTTATGTATCTATATATTGTCATTCTATCATTCTATCATCTTTCTCTTAACAAGATAAATACATTATTGACTTGGTTTTATTTTCTCTCTCTCTCTCTCTCTCTCTCTCTCTCTCTCTCTCTCTGTCTGTCTCTGTCTCTCTCTCTCTCTCCCTCTTCATATACCTTGTTGGTAGATTTTTGGATGGTAGACCTACCTGTAGCATCTGAGCTGTTGCCAGCTCCTTTATCCTCATAGCACCTTTTGGATTTCATTTCCCTTTTTATTTTTAACAGCCCCTGTTTGGATGGCAAATATGAGCAGCTGTTTATCTAAGAACATTTTTATTGCACTCTCACACTTAAAAGACATTTTAATCAGCTATAAAGAATCTAGATGCAAAGTACTTCTCTGTATAATTAAGAGTCTGTGGAATCCAATATCGCTATTAGCACATCTGGTTTCTTATTGATTGTTAGTCCCTTGTGGAATTTCTCTCTAACTCTTCAAAGTATTTAAACTCTTTCTTTTACTTGATATTATTCAATTTCACCATAACATTTTGCTTTTCCTATCCTCCCCTTTCTTTCTTTGTTTTTCTTTTTGGTGGTAGACATAGAATCCTGGACTTCATGCATGCTAGCTAGCTAGGTTCTTTTTTTTTTTTTTTCTTCTGAGCCTAGGATAGCTCAAACCCATTCTAACCTTTAAATTCCTAATCCCCCCGCTTCTACTTCCCAAGTAGGATTACAGGCATGCAGCACTATGCATGACTCTCTTTTTATTTTAAGATATGGTGCAAGGGTGCTGTCTCCTTCCATCTCACCACTTATAGTAGTTGAGAGAGCTATCCTTGCCCCCTCACTGGCTGTAGCACTCAAGAAAGCAGGCCCTTCTTCACTTTGCCTGAGCAACACAGTGGAGCTGGCCCTGAGGGTGAAAGCACAGGTCCCTAGGTTGTGAGAGCAGGAGAGCTAGCCCAGCACTCACAGCTGCAGCACTTGAGAGAATGGGCCCTGTACCTTGAGTGGGTCTCACAGTGAAGCTGGCTCTGGAAGCATGGGTGTGGGTGAACTGGCCCCAAGGTATGAGAGCAGGAGAGCTGATCTCCCTCCTGCTGATGGAGATGTCAGCATTGTGTGGCGTAGCTGGAACAGTGCTGGAGATCTTGCCCTGGTCGTGTTAATAAGGGAGAGATGATGTGCTGACTAGCTCAGCTACAATCCAGGCCCAGATCCAGGGCTCTGAATTGGCTCACCCAAAATCTGTATCATCTGTGAATGATTGGGATGCATGAAAGGACCAGTCCTGCCATTCAAAAGCTAAAGAATCTTCATGGCACAGGGCAACAAGATAACTTGGAGGAGTCCCTATGAGAATCCAATATTGATGGTGTCACAGAAGCCAGAGACCTTGAACCAGACCAATGACTTGTAATGAACATTTGCAAGTGAAGATGGGTGGACAGAGGATATACTGTAGGACACATCATGACATACAATAGCTTCCAAGATAAGATGTTTTCCTATGCTTTGTTTTTTGTTTTGAGGTGTGGTGGTGGTGGTGGTGTGTGTGTGTGTGTGTGTGTGTGTGTGTGTGTGTGTGTGTGTGTGTGTTATTTTAGAGGGGAGGTTGGCAGATATGCGGGGACATGGAGATGAGCAGGACTGGGGTGCATGACTTGAAACTCACAAAGAATCAGTAGAAAGTTAATATATATGTATGTAATGTTACACAGTCCTTTATTTTCTCCTCCAATTAAGCCAAATCTAAATCTTCTTTCAGATGACTCAGATTCCCTAAGAAGGATTTAATAATAGCTCTTAATGATTCGTTTGAATATCTTATTCTGAAGTCACTCTCCTTTGAAGAGTGTCGGTGTGAAACTTTGGCTCCCAGAAAGCATGGGTGAAGATCTATGCAGCCTGCTTGGTGAGATGGTTCTAACAGTACTTAATAACCGCGTTTCTCTCTGCCCTGCCAAGGCAGTTGGGTATTACAAAACCACTTTAGAATACAGCAATAAGCAGATGAATAGCTAAAGACTTTAATTAAGCTTCTTAAAATAAAGTACTGTTTCATTCCCTTTTCTGAACTCAGCGTCTACCAATCTTATAAATTAGTTCTTAAACTAATTGCTTGGGTAGATCTCAGAGATTATAATTTGCAGAAATGTATTGTTGCATAGAAAACTCCTAAGATTCTAAATACATTTGATATACGTGATTGCCGGATGCCCAACCTCTCCTGCACGATAGAGCTGAGCGTGTTCTCAGCCTGCCGCTCTGAGCCTGGTTGTGTGACCTCAGGCAAGCTGCTCCTCTTTGTGTGCCTTACTTTCCCCCTGTGTTCAACAAATGGTGCTTAAAGAGATCTCTTGAGCCCTTTCTTGCTGTGGAAGCATCCATCTATAAGGACACAAATTCTTCCCTACTCTCAATAACATAAATGAATTTTATGAATTTACAGTTAAGATCATTTTATTGATGTTAATTAATACTATGTTTTCCAAATTTCAAGCACAGAGGAAAGCTGAAGCTGAGGACTGACTACTTATATACTGTCTATGTACTGTTTATATATTTTATATACTATCTCTATATTGTCTATATACTATTTATATATGGTCTTATACTGCCTTATACTGTCTATATACTGTTTATATACTGTCTATATACTGTTTATATACTGTCTATATACTGTTTATATACTGTCTATATACTGTTTATATACTGTCTATATACTGTTTATATACTGTCTACCTAGTTTTTTTAAGATTAATTTATTTTATGTATGTGAGCACATAGGTAGCTGTTTTCAAACACACCAGAAGAGGACATCGGATTCCATTACAGATGGTTGTGAGCCACCATGTGGTTGCTGAGAATTGAACTCAGAACCTCTGGAAGAGCAGTCAGGCCTCTTAACAGCTGAGCCATCTCTCCAGCCCGTCTATATACTGTTTATATACTGTCTATGTCTTGTTTATATACTGTCTATGTATTTTTATATACTCCCTCCTTGGTGGTACTACTGGTTTATGTCTGTGTCCTGCCACCTGTTACATCTACCCCTCCATTCCCGGACTCGTCCTTCATCCTGTGGCATTTTGATAATTTTCAAAGAAAGTCACATATAGCAGTAACAGTCACCTCTAATCACTTCAGCACAGACAACCTGCAGTTCAACAATGGCTTATGACTTCATAAAGCTATATACTGAAAAACACACTAGCCTGAACTGAGAACTGCGTACACGAGCACAAAACAAACCCCAATCTAGATAACGACTGTTGCAATCACCCCAGAATGTTCCCTCATGCTCCTCTCTAGTCAACCCCTCCTTCTCCCTCCATGTCCCGTTGCTAAAGATGACTCGGGGTCCTCCAAAACTTCACAAAATACAAAAATAAAAGTTCTCTTTATGACTGGATTCCACTCAGTGTGCTTCTGGTTCTTGGTATTAAAGAGTCTAGAACTGAATGTTTCTCTGTCATCTCAGGATCAGAAGTAAACTTAGAGTCTCTCCTTCCCTCCCTTTCCTCTCCCTCGCTCCCTTCCTCTTTCCATTCCTCCCTCCCTCTCCAGCACCATAGGCACATATTAGGCAAGCACACCACTACTGACACATTCCCCAGCCTCATATTTCATTTTTAGGGTGGCCATGATATGGAACTGGTGGGATTCTTTACTTCCTGAGTTTTCATTTCAAATCATGCCAACCACAGAGATGCTCAGATAGTGTGGCTTTTTACAGCTCTCCATAGCCAGCGTTCACTCCGTTTCACATGTAAGAAAACCAGAATCTGGGGAGCTCAGGGGACTGTCAAATGGTATCCAGTAAGAACACTGGTCTACTTAACATTATCTTGTTAATCCCTTGCTCTCTTCTGCCTCCCTCTGGTTTGAACAGTGCTGTCACTCACACACATATGTACATATGTACATATACATGTATACCAGAAACATGTATAGGTATGGGCTGGAGCATATATAAGTGGTTAAGAGTGAGTACTGTTCTTGAAGAGGACCCAATTCAATTCCCCGCATCTTCACTGGGTGGCTCACAACTCCCTATATCTCTGGCTCCAGGGAGATTTAATGCCTTTAGCTTCTGAGGACATCAGTATCTTGGTATCTATATGTACCTACGCACAGACCCACCCAATCATATATATACATACTTAAAAACCTTTTTAAAATTTTAGATTATAGTATGTATACACACATATATATAT
>JADRCD010222372.1:0-27865 GCA_019843815.1 Montemys delectorum | reverse complement strand
AGAATGCATACCATGTGTGATCTTTTGTGATTGGGTTACCTCACTCAGGATGATACTCTCCAGATCCATCCATTTCCCTAAGAATTTCATAAATTCATTGTTTTTAATAGCTGAGTAGTACTCCATTGTGTAGATGTACCACACTTTCTGTATCCATTCCTCTGTTGAGGGACATCTGGGTTGTTTCCAGTTTCTGGCTATTATAAATGAGGCTGCTATGAACATGGTGGAGCATGTGTCCTTATTACATGATGGAGCATCTTGTGGGTATATGCCCAGGAGTGGTATGGCTGGGTCCTCTGGTAGAACTATGTCCAATTTCCGGAGGAACCGCCACACTGATTTCCAGAGTGGTTGTACCAGTTTGCAATCCCACCAGCAATGAAGGAGTGTTCCTATTTCTCCACAACCTCTCCAGCATCTGCTGTCACCTGAGTCTTTTATCCTAGCCAATCTCACTGGTGTGAGGTGTAAGTTCTTGCTCTTACTCTTGCTTCTCACCCTTGCCCCTTGCCCCTTTGTTCCCCTTCTCTCCCCATTTCTTTCTCCCTTCTCCATATGGTCATGGCCAGTCTCTACTCTACTTTTCTACTCTCTCTCTCTCTCTCTCTCTCTCTCTCTCTCTCTCTCTCTCTCTCTCTCTCTCTCGTTTCTACAATAAAGTCAAGAACTATGAACTGCTTCCTTTCATCTAGACTCACAGTACTAGAGCAATGGATTAGGCCTTCTCCTAAAGAGCCACATCTGATCTCCTTCAGGAAAGCCTTCCAGTGTTTCCAGCTACAAGATTGGACCAAGAACTCTTGACCCATGTGGAAACCACCGGGTGCCCCCTTTTCTCCCCATCCCTTTCTCTCTTCGGCCCTGGGGCTGACTGAACTGCCCTGGGCCCCCACTTTGTTCTCAGCTCTTCGAAGGTATCCAACAACAGCCTGTGATGCCCAAGAGCTAGAACCTATCATCCTTGGCCTCTGTGAGGCCCAGGGACCCTGAACTGCTCCCTCCCACCCCTGAGGACTGGGGTTAGTGGCTTCTCACAGCCAGACACCCACCTGGCAGTGTGGAGAGTGTGGGCAGTCTCCTGTGTCTGCCTGGCCAGTGGCCGTAAGTCCTGCTCTCCTGAGGTACCCAGCAGTCTGTGGTGTTTGAAAGCCAGAGCCGAGACTGCTGCCTTCCCTACCCTCTAGATTGGGAGCCCAGATTGCTGCCCTCCATACTCCCTGGAGTGAGATCCAGCTGCCTAACATGACCCAACACCTGTCCCAGTGGCGGTTCCTGTAGGGTCTCACTGCAGTCTCCCTCCCACCCCTTTATTCCCCACCATCCAGCAATGTGCCCTACAATTAAGTAACCCCTACTGCACAGGGGTTGTAAACCCTGAAAGAAGTCTACCTTGCTGCTGGGATTGGTAGAAAGAAAGTTAGCCTTTTAGGTAAGTGCCAGGGTGAAGCTGCCTTCATTGACATATATAGAAATCATCTGGGCAGTGAAACCATAGGGACTCTTATAAATATGCATTCTGAGGTTATGGGGAAAGTTCTCAGGGCCACTTTCAAGTGAAGAGCAGATGGTGCCTGCAGGAATGAGCAGGCAGAGAGAAAGCATATGAATAGGGAGGATCAGTAACTGTGGCCATTGGAACCAAGTGAAGGGAGAAGATGATTTGAATCAGAGAAGCTGGGTGTTCTTCACTGAGGCATAGGGAGAGACAAGTTCATAACACCATCCCATAATCAAGCACACCCGAGCAAATAGAGAAATGCTCAGAACATGTGAGTTCATGGGATCCACAGGGAACCTGGAGAGAGGACTGTGTGTGGATACTCACAGAACCATCCTTGGGGCCGTCAACTCATATCCTTGCTGTCTTTCCATATTTAGCTGAAGACTCCTCATGTGACAGCAGAAGTTAATACAGAAAGTGACCACCATGCACTCCATGTCTGACTGTATTGCCAGGTGCTTCACATTTGTCTGGAACAGTGTATCTGGGCCAGACACTATTGGTCCTTCAAGATCATGCATCACCTGTGTCAGGAGCTCAATTTCTTGATTTTCATACAGACAGTGTAGCAAACCCAGACAATGTAGTTGATGGAGTTGGGATATCCCTAGGATGTGCCATAGTAGTTTCAACTTTGTCTTCCCAGAAAGGCTGCAGGAAAATAACTTCTCAGTTTCTTTCAATCCCTCTTTACTCAAAAGACCAAATAGAAAGCACACAGTGGGTGCCTAAAGCAGATCTTTTCCTTCCATACCATTCTTCCAGTGTTTCCACAATTCTGCTATTTTTCATATCACCATGTCTTTCCTCAATATCCTCCAAGATGTAGGACATGGCTGCAAAGAACTCCTGGAGACACAAGTGGGCAAGGCTGTAGTTCAGAGAGATAGGCTGCCTTTAAAGGTCACCATTCTTCATGAAAGTGGCAATGGCATCCTCTGCTAACCCTTGCTTACAGTGGTGGCTTTCATTGAACAGGGTCTTTCTTTTCCAGATCCCCTCAGTAGCCAGTGAGCAGAAGGGCTCTGATCTGTGTCCTCAGGTGCTGACCTGGGATTGTCAGGGAGAGCTATTTCAGGCAGAGGGCTGTAGGGTCTGTGAGGTCAGTGAGAGTTCTTCACCTTGCTCCATCTGCTTTTCCAGGCAATTGCAGACCAACCAGAACAGCCAGGGAATGTTACACAGGGTCAGGAGCACTGGGTTAGATTCAACCAATCTAAATGCAGTAATTGCATCTGTTTCTCTTGCAAAATATTTGTAAAAGTAGTCTTTTGGTTCAAATACAGTGAATCCTAGGACTCCCACCTGAAATTGCTGCCCCAAGGAAGGAATGAACTTCTGTATAGCTGTTGTCCGAGCTGTGAGTAAGAAGGAAGCCTCAGGAAGGGTGGATTTCTCCAGAAAACTGCTTAGTAGTGTGTAGTGCACAGGCTAAGTTTGACTCTAGTGCAGACATATCTCAGGATTCTGTTACTCCATGACCCATGCTGGCTTATCTATATCACCCAGGATAAAGACCAGCTCCTCAAGGTAAGACAGAATCTGACTCATGTAAGATGTGGGCACTTCCTGGCCTTGAGCTATGAACTCAGGCAGACTCAGCTGCTTGTACTGGACCACCTCTTCTTTCCTTTCCTCTTCCTTCCCTCCCACTTTCTTTAATCCATATATTCCTTCCTTCCTTCCTCCTGTCTTTCTTTCCTTCCTTCCTTCCTTCCTTCCTTCCTTCCTTCCTTCCTTCCTTCCTTCTTTCCTTTTTGATCTGTATGCATTTAGATATGTTTAAGCTGTACCTCATATAGACTCTGGGCATTGGAATATTCTCAACAGTGTAATACAGAAAATGTGAGTTTATAGTAGTGTATTCTACTTCAAATAATCATGTGATTAATATTAATTCTGTCTGACATTCATTCATGCTTCAGACATTTATCGAGTTCTTACCCTGTGCCAGACATGGTCTTGAGGATGAGAGTAAAGGGTGAGTTCACAGACATAACTTTGTCTTTTTTCAGCCTATGAGATGATGCAGTAGCTCCACTGAGCTCATCTTTCCCATCTGTAATTTGGTTCCTGTGGTTCTCCCTGTAGGAGGCTGTGGAGTAGTGGGGAGTTTACAAACAGTGGATTGGATGTCTGCTCCTGACAGATCCTATTGGATCTACTATTGCAATCTTGACCACATCATCCTGAAGTCTTGAGCTTATGAGTCTGACAGGAAGGTCTAGGAATGCCACAGAGTTCATGTTTCAGGACATAGTCTTGGTACCCTCTCCCCAGGCTTGTTAACTTGGGTCTAATTTGTACTGTACTCCAGATATCTTTGGTAATAACAAGCCTTGTTTCTGTCTACTGTTTTGAAGTGTTTTGACCCCTCTGAAACAGAGGTTGAAACTTAGTTGCCAATGTATCAGTAAGGGATACGGGGATATGCAGGAGTAAGTGATACAGGTCTAGTGTGGGTGTTTGGAGTCATGGGGGTAGGCCCCTTAGTAATTGAACAAAACTTTTCTCCCAGGAATGGACAAGCAATGGTGGGAAGAGGTGCTATTTCTTTCCTGCAGGCACCTATTTGCCTTTATATGCCCTTCTTTGAGGCTGAATAGTCATAGTTTTCAGTTTTAGACACAGTCTCCAGAACTATAATTAATATGCAGGTTTGACAAAATATCACTGATTATGGTACTGTAGCTCTGTAATTCATCACTCAGAAGACAGAGGCAGGAGAATCAGGAGCTGCCTCCTATTCAACCAATCCATAGAAATGTTTTCCAGTGAGAATTACCAAGATGTATCAGTAACTTAGTTCCAATCATAGACTTCAGATACTTAGGGAGTTTAAGGAGGAAAAAGAGCTCAATGAACTTGAAGAGAATGAACTCAAAGAGAGTGGGTGCTCAAGTGTTATACAAGAGGACAAGAACACAATGCTGATGAAACAACAATGATTTAAAATCTGTGACTTGGAAACTGAATTCAAGAGATAGAAATATTTAAGGAAATTCAACTAAATGAAGATCAAATTAAAAAAATCAACACAATTAGAAAATACAAAGAAAGTCTTAGAAGTAGAATGCATAAAGTAGAGGATATAAGATACCAAACCCAGACACTATTGCTGACGCCAAGAAGTGTTTGCTGACATGCTGACAGGAGCTTGATGTAGCTGTCTCCTGAGAGGCTTTGCCAGAGCCAGACCAATACAGATGTCGTTGCTCGAAGCCAACAATGGAACTGAACACAGGGACCCAATGGAGGCGTTAGGGAAAGGACTCAAGGAGCTGATGGGTTTGCAACCCCATAGGAAGAGCAACAATATAAACTAACCAGACCCCCAGAACTCCCAGGGACTAAACCATCAACCAAAGAGTACATATGGAGGGACCCGTGGCTCCATTTGCATACGTAACATAGAATTGCCTTATATGGCATCAATGGGAGGGAAGGTCATTGGTGCTGGAAAGGCTCGATGCCCCAGCATAGGGGAATGCTAGGGCAGTGAGGCAGGAGTGTGTGGGTAGGTGGGGGAGCACCCAAATAGAAGCAGGGGACAGTAGGAATGGGATAGAGGGCTTATGGAGGGGGGATAGGGAAAGGGGATAACATTTGAAATGTAAGTAAATAAAATAACCAAAAGAAAAAAATAATGTATAGGAATTAGACAACATAAGTAATATTTTAAAAATTGATAAAAATACTCAGATGAACATGTAGGAAGTATGGGGATACCAAGAAATGAAAAATCTTCTATTTATAGGGAGTAGCAAATGGAGGAAGGGACTCTCAGTTCCATGCACAGACCAGATCTTCAACAAGATCATAGAAATTAGGAAAGAGCAACTCATATAGATACAAGAAACAAACTAACAAACAAAAGAATGGGCCAGTGCCACACCTACTCCAGTGGAGTCTGTGTGACAAGTCCAAAAGCTTGGCCTCAGTCCTGAGGCAAAAAGTTTCACGAAAACTGGTCTCCTGGAGATTGGTGTTCCATAACACAGATGTGGTCCAGATTTGTCCTTAAGATAGTTGATGGAGGGTTTTGTATGCTTTCTTTCAGTATTGTTTTATTATAGGTATAGAGGTGCCCCCAAGGAATGATTTGACAAATAGGCAAGTTAGATTGAATGCTGTTTCCTGGCCTCCACCAGTGTTTCAACAACCTAGTCAATAGCTGAGCCAACCCTTGTCTTGGAATTTCATAAGAATGTTACTTATTCAGACGAAATGCCTCCAATGTTGAAAGAGAGATAATGAAAGAAAACAGGCATTGCAGTTTACTGGATAAGAGTTAATAATTCCAGGGCAAGTTCAACAAAGTAAACTTAGAATTCTCATTACAGTCATGTATCACAGACTACATTACTTAATAGAAGGAAGCTGGTGGGCTCCTCTGGTAAATGGAGGTCCCCCACAAATACTTAGAACAACAGCTGAGTCGCTCCCATATACAGGAACTTGCAATGGTCTAGGAAGAAGATAGGTTGTGGTTTAAGAAGGAATTAGAGTATTACATTATTCACGGAAAGGTTAGCAAGAACAAGACTTCCCTGGTGCATACTTCCAAAAGCCCAGAAGAATAATATAGTTAAGTGTTTACTAAGGGCTGGCTGGTATAATCTCCATTAGCCAAGCCATCAGACACACTACCAGCCTCAGCCTGGAAGCAGCTATCCCACCTGGGGAGCCAAACAAAGGCTCTCTGTGGACTGTCACCTCTCTTTGAAGCAGCAGCATAGAAGTCCACCTACCAAGCTACTTAATGCCCTCAGTGAAAGGCTTCCGAGTTGCTGAGACACTGGCCCCTGAGATTTACTGCAATGTTTACATTATGCAAATATCATGGAACCTAGAGACTTGCGTTTCTGTACTTTGTATGTATACCTGATTCCCTCAGTAAAGTTTGAACCTTGATCAGAATACTTGTCTTGGTTTCATTTATTCTTCATGCATTTCGAACCCTCTTTTTCCAGGTCCCTGTCCTGTCCTGTCTGGGAAGAATCCAGTTCCTGAAGCTTCAGACAGCTTCAGGCTGGTGGGTTATACAATAGACAGGAATTGGAATTATGGCTAGGGCGTAGAGCCTTTGTACCTGGGGTGTGAAGCCCTCACACCTGGCTTCTAAGAATAAGCTGAGGTTAGATAAGGCTGACTTTATCTCAGTTGTAACCACTGCCTGGTTCCTGCCAATTTTCATGTACACATTTTTCTGCTTTGTTTAAGGAATCATTATGTATCAGATGACCTCAATGTACCTTGGCTGATGTATTATATAACTTCCTTATTTCTTCTGTAATGACTATAAAACTCTGATGCTTACTTTGAGAAATTACACTCTGATTCAGCACTCTCTTGTGTTCATGTCTGTTTGTCACTCATCGACTCCTTGCCCACTTGAGTACTGGAACCCTGATTCTCCCTAGGTTGAGGGACCCTGACTGGGTAGGCCTGTGGCAGACCAGAAAAGCAACTTCCCATGACAGATAGTTACATTGCTGAATATACAATGCATAGAGGGGTTACTGAATAGTACAAGAGAAAAAAAAGGCAATGACACACCAATCACATCTGATGGCAAAGCCATCAGACTGATATGAAACCAGAGAGAGAAAGTAGAGAAATTAATTGGTTTCCTAGTATTAGTAAATATTGAACCTGCCCTATTCCTTTTCCATTACTAGGCAAGGCTTCAACTAATGGGACTGGGAAACCAACTCACCCACAAAAATGTTGACCCACAAGTTATCCTACATGTAAAATATGCTTAAAGGAGTGGTCAATGACTGACTAGTTTAAAAAGGAGCCCAAGCATACAGGTCCTGGTAGCCAGGAATTTGAAGCTTGATGGCCTAGAGACCTAGGGTAGGAACAAATATGACTGAAAAACAAAATGTCAATGAAATGATTCCTAACAGTACTCTGCTGTACTCTGAGATTGGTGCCTTAGCTCAGTCTTCCTCCTGAAGCTGATGGGAGAGGACTCAAGAGTTCCACAGGCAAGCATAAGGGCAGATACTATCTTTAATTCCAAGGGCCTCCTGGGAGCAGTGCCATGACCCAGTAGTGAGACTCCAGGTATAGGATATGTAGAGGACTGTCCAGGGCTCTACAGCTCTTGGGCTCTTGCTGTGCACTTTGCCCACATCTTTGTGTCACCTTAAAGATATCATGTCACTTGGGCAGTGAGATTGAATTTTCAGCCAGAGGTAAACTTGTCCTTTCTTTCTTTTTTCTTTTTCTTTTTTACTAAACTAATAAAATTTATTTTAAAATATACAACTCAGTATTGATATATTTTTTTTTACATTGAGCTTCAGGTGTTTATTTACTTATTTTTTATTTCATAAATTAATTTATTTTTTACAATCCCTATTCCATTCCCTGCCCCACAATCCACCCTCTGACTGCTCCACATCCCACACCTCCTCTCCAACCCTCCTAACTCCACATGGATGCCCCCACCCACCACCCCACCTGACCTTTAAATGTCCTGGGGCCTCCAGTCTCTTGAGGGTTAGGTGCATCATCTCTGAATGAACACAGACTCAGAATTTCTCTATGTATGTTGGGAGTCTCATATCAGCTGGTGTATGCTGTCTGTTTGGTGGCCCAGTGTTTGAGAGATCTTGGGGGTCCAGACTAATTGAGACTACTGGACCTCCTACAGGATCACCCTTTTCCTCAGCTTCTTTCATATTTCCTAATTCAACAATGGGGAACAGCTGCTTCTCTCCGTTGGTTGAGTGTAAATAAGTGCATCTGATTCTTTCAGCTGCTTGTTGGGTCTTCCTTTTTGTGAGCACTCCATAGCCTCAGTAATAGTGTCAGGCCTTGGGACCTTCCCTTGAGCTGGATCTCACTTTGGGCCTCTCACTGGACCTTCTTTTCCTCAGGCTCCTCTGCATTTCCATCCCTGTAATTCTTTTAGACAGGAACAATTATGAGTCAGAGTTGTGACTGTGGGATGACCCCCCTCTTCCTCATTTGATGCCCTGTCTTCCTGCTGGAGGTGGGTTCTATATATTCCCCCTCCCTACTGTTGGGCATTTCATCTAAGGTCTGTCCCTTTGATTCCTGAGAATCTCTCACCTCCCAGGTCTTTGGTGCATTCTGGAGGGTCCCCTCAATCTCCTATCTCCGAAGGTTACCTGTTTCCATTCTTTCTGCTAGCTCTCAGTCCTTCAGTCTTTTTCTCTCACCTAATACCAGATCAGGTTCCCCTCTCCTCCCCACTCCCTCCCCTTCCCATCCACTTTCCCTCCCAGGTCCCTCCCTTCTTCCCCACTTGTTATTGCTTCATTCTCTATCCCAAGTGGCACTGAGATGTCCTCACTTGGGCACTTCAGCTTGCTGACCTTTTTGAGTTCTGTTGACTATATCTTGAGTATTCTGTAATTTTTTTTCTAATATCCACTTATTAGTGAATGAAACTGTCCTGCAGTTTCACGAACTTTGGGTTCTCTCATTCAAAGGAAGAAAGGACCTGAAACACAAGGTTCGAGAACAAAAGAACGTGAAGTCAAGTTGAGCCCCAATCAAGACTTCGTACTTTACTTTTGGGGTTCAGCATTTATATGTACACTAGAAACTGAAATTGGATCTATAGGTTACAATGATATTTGCATGACATAAACACTGTGGGAGGAGTCAGGAAGGAGTCAGGGGTGAAGGTGGCCAGCAGCTCAGATGTCTGGAGATGTCCTCAGGCAGTAGGCGTTGTCTCAGGTGTAGTTGTATCTCAGAGTGAACTTCCAGGGCAGTTTCTTTCAGAGATAAACTGGTAGTCTACAGAAAGTCTTTTGTCTTAATTCCCCAGGTGACTGCCTCAGGCGGAAACCACCAGAGTCCGGAGGCTGAACTGGGTGGCAGAGGCAACAAGTGAGTACTTACCATGCACTTCATTTTGGGTCTGAGTTACCTCACTCAGGATGATATTTTATAGTTCCATCTACTTATATGCAAAACTCAGAATGTCCTCATTCTTCATAGTTGAGTAGTATTCCATTGTGTAAATGAACCACAGTTTCTGTATCCATTCTTCTGTCTTGGGAGATCTAAGTTGTTTCCAAATTCTGGCTATCACAATAAGGCCACTATGAACATAATGGAACACGTGCCCCTGTGGCATGGTGGGGCATCTTTTGAGTATATTCTCAAGAGTGATATAGCTGGGTCTTAAGGTAGATCTATTTCCAATTTTCTGAGGAACCTCCAGATTGATTCCCAGAGTGGTTGTACCAATTTGCAATCCCACCAGCAATGGAGAAGTGTTCCTCTTTCTCCACATCCTCTCCAACATGTGTTGTCACGTGAGGTTTTGATCTTAGCCATTCTGATTTGTGTAAAGTAGACTCTCAGGGTTGTTTTGATTTGCATTTCTTTGATCACTAAGGACTTTGAACATTTCTTTAGGTGCTTCTCAGCCATTTAAGATTCTTCAGTTGTGAATTCTTGATTTAATTCTATACCCCATTTTTTGACTGGGTGGTTTGGATTTTTGGTGATTCACTTCTTGAGTTCTTTATATATTTTGGATATTAATCCTCTATTAGATGTGAGGTTAGTGAAGTTTTTTCCCCAACCTGTAGGGTGTGGATTTGTCTTATTGAGTATGTCCTTTGCCTTGGAGAAGTTTTCCAGTTTCATGAGGTCCAATTAATTAATTCTTGATCTTAGAGTATGAGCTATTGCTGTTCTGTTTAGGAAATTTCTCCCTGTGTAAATGAGTTCAAGGTTCTTGTAGTTATCACAGAGAAAGGAGCTTCAGTTGAGGAAATGCCTCCATGAGACCCAGCTGTGAGGCATTTTCTCAATTAGTGATCAAGGGCAGAGGACCCCTCTGTGAGTGGTGCCATCCCTGGGCTGGAAGTCTTGGGTTCTATAAGAGAGCAGGCTGAGCAAGCCAGGAAAAAGCAAGCCAGTAAGGAACATCCCTCCATGGCCTCTGCATCAGCTCCTGCTTCCTGACCTGCTTGAGTTCCAGTCCTGACTTCTTTTGGTGATGAACAACAATGTGGAAGCTGAATAAACCCTTTCCTCTCCAATTTGCTTCTTGGTCATAATTTTTGTGCAGGAATAGAAACCCTGACTAAGACACTGTTAAATCCATTTGGTTCATAACCTTTCTTGATTTTACTGTGTTGCCATTTAGTTTCTGTTTCAATGACCTGTCCATTGTTCAGAGTGGGGTTTTGAAGACTCCCACTATTATTGTGTGGGGTTCAATGTGTGTTTTGAGCTGTAGTAAAGTTCCTTTTATGAATTTGGTTGCTTTTTCTTTTGGGACATAGATGATCAAAATTAAGAAATTCTCTTGGTAGATTTTTCCCTTCATGAATATGAAGTGTCCTTTTATCAGCTTTTGGTTGAAAGTCTATTTTGTTGGATATTAAGATCCCTGCTCGTTTCCTGGGACCATTTGCTTGGAAGAACTTTTTCCATCCTTTTACTCTGAGATAGTACCTGCCTTTGTTATTGAGGTGTGTTTCTTTTATGCAGCAAAATGCTGGATCTTGTTTGCATATCCAGTCTATTAGCTTATGTCTTTTTATAAGTGATTTGAATCCATTAATATTGAAAAATATTAAAGAGAAATGACTGTTGGTTCCTGATATGTTTGTTTTTGTAGGTGGCTTTATGTCCTTGTGGCTCTCTGCTTTTGACTTTGTTCTGAGATGCTTAATATCTTGTCCTGGTGCAGGTATCTTCCTTGTGTTGGAGTTTTCCTTCCAGGATCCTCTGTACGGGTGGGTTGGTAGATAGATATTGTTTGAATTTGGTTTTGTCCTGGACTATTTTGGTTTCTCCAAAATGGTATAGTAGCCTGGGCTGGCATTTGTGTTCTCTTAGAGTCTACATGACCTCTGATCAGATTCTTCTGGCTTTCATAGTCTCTGTTGAGAAGTCTGGTATAATTCTGATAAGTATACCTTTGTATGTTACTTGGCATTTTTCCCTTGAAACTTTTAATATTCTTTCTTTGATCTGTGCATTTAGTGTTTTGATAATTATGTGATGAGAAGATTTTCTTTTCTGATCCCATTTATTTGATGTTCAGTACATTTATTGTACCTTTATGTCCATCTCTTTTTTTAGGTTGGGGAAATTTTCTTTTATGATTTTGTTGAAGTCATTTTCAGGTCCTTTGAGCTGGGAATTTTTGTTCTCCTCTATTCCAATTATTCTTAAATTTTGTCTTTTCATTGTGTCCTGAATTTCCTGGATGCTTTGGGTTAGGAGTCTTTTATGTTTTCAATTTTCTTTGACAGCTGTGTCAATCTCTTCTATGGTATCTTCTACACTTGAGATTCCCTCTTCTATCTTTTGTATTCTGTTGGTAATACTTGCATCTGTAATTCCTGACCTTTTTTGTAGGTTTTCCACTTCTAGGTTTGCCTCCATTTGAGTTTTCTTTATTGTTTCTACTTCCACTTTTAGATCTTGGATCACTTTATTCAATTCCTTCACCTGTTTACCTGTGTTTTCCTGTATTTCTTTCAGTGAGTTATTGATATCCTTCTTAAAGGACTCCATTATCTTCATAACATAGGATTTTAGGACAGACTCCTGATTTTCAAGTGTGTTGTTTTATTTAGGGCTTGCTGTGGTGGAGAACTGGGTTCTGATGATGCCCATGTATTTTGGCTTATGTTGCTTATGGTCTTGTGCTTGTATTTTGCCATCTGGTTATCCCTGGTGTTTGTTGGTCTTGGTGACTGTCTGAAGTCTGCCTCTTTTGTCCTTGGGTTGCTTCAGGTCTCCTGGTAGGCCTGTGGCCCTGGATGTATCTGACCACCTGTGGAACCTTCTAACTTGGGGCTCTTCACAGTGTCAGAGAAGCTGCTGATCTGTTGCCCTGGCTGCAGTAGATCTCCTAAGAGGCCTTCAGACAACTGCTCTGAGTACAGTGGGTCTTGTAGGATGGATTACGATATGGAGTTTTCATGGGAGCAGACCAACTAGGGGTCTACCACAACAGCAAAGGCCAGGTGGAAGGGGTAGAAGGGATGGAAGGGGAGTGGAATTTGGGAGGGTGGGGGTTTGATGGGTGATGGGTTCAGAGATGGCTCCCAGGAACAGCTCCGGGACTATGGGTGGAGGGATGAGGGGATTCTTACCAACTTCTCTGAGGTCCTCTAGGTTGGATCAGGATGTGGAGTCTTCTCAGGAGCAGATCAACTAGGGGTATAACTTGTCCTTTCTTGATTGCTAATGCTGGGTTGGAATGAAGTTTCCAGTCCTCAGTCACCCCCTCTGATGTTGGAAGATTGAGTAAGTTGGCCTGGAAGTGCCTGGCCTGGTGGATTTTGCTGGAAAAGCTTGATGAAGGAGTACATAGGCTCTCCCAGTGAGAAGGGACAGGGAGGAAGCATCTAGTTACAGAATTCACACAGGGCTTCTGACACTTACACTTTGATCTTGTGAGATGGTGTCAGGGCTAGCATTGCCAATGTCACAGGATCCAGAAGCACCCAGGACAAATGTCCCTGGGCAGATTTGTGAAGGATAAATTAGGTTAACTGAGGTAGGTCCACCCTACTTGTAGGTGTCACCATTCCTAGTGCTGGAGTTCTGGACTGAAGAAAAAGGAAAAGTGAGTTCAACAGCAGCATTCATCTGTCTTTGTTTCCCAACTAAACACATATGACCAGCTGTGTCAATCCTTGTTTCTCTGGCCTGTGTGCCTTGATGGACCATTTTTGATCTATGATCTATTCCTATATAGATTTCTTCCATCACAATAACATGACAACCCACTAGTACTCCTGGGTAATAACTTTAATAGATCTCACTATGTAGCTCAGGCTAGCTGCAAAATGAAGATCTTCCTGCTTAAGGTGGTGTGGGAAGAATGGACTTTGAAGGAAAGATAAGGGTTGGGTGTAGGCAGGAATTACACAGAGCAGCAGCAGATGAAGGAGGAGAAAGTCACTTCTTAGGCACTGATTGTTCTAGATTCCAGCCCTATGTCTTTCTCTATGTGCTGTGAGCTTGATCAAGTTAATTTCTCTCTAGACCTTAGGCACTGGAGCGTGATGACTACTTTGATGCTCCGAGGAAGAGGCAAGGGCATGGGCTGTGTAGGTGCAAATGAATTAATGGAACTCAGTAGAAGAAACTGGCTGAAGCTAGGCAGGAGGATACCCTCTTCTCATGTCCATCTAAATAGACAAGTCCTTCTTGGAGCTTATTGGTCCTTCTCTCACCTCCAGGATCTTCAGGGCCCACTCAGATTCTGAGCTGCACTCTGGGTTCCAGTTGGGCTATGCTTGCTGCTGTCCCACATGGATTCCCGCTGGTCAAATGCAACTTCCGCACTGCAGAGCCTGGAGGATCATTTATAGCCTGTGACTCTTAGCACTCCACCATGGTGCTCTGGCATTGCATTTGAGTTCCTTGTATCAGTTCCCCATACAGGGGAGGCTCACATAGGAAGAGCCACAGCTATGGGACTCAATCCTATCCACAGTTCTCAGGCTAGTCAACCATTTCTTCTGCATCCAGACTTTCTAGATTTCAATTAATTTTCCCTTTAAGATCTGAAAATGTCTCCCAGACTCATGGTATGAGCTTGGTAGTTTTGAGGAAGTGTGTAGGGTAGTGGAGTAAATGTTGAGGGTCATTTCTTTTCTTTTCCTTTCTCTCTTTTCTTTTCTTCCCTTTTCTTCTTTTCTTTTTTCTCTCTTTCCTTCTTTCTTTCTTACTCACTTTCTAACTTTCTTTCTTTTTTCCTTCCTTTCTCTCTTTTTCTCTTTCCTTTTCTCTCTTTCTTTCTTTCTTTCTTTCTTTCTTTCTTTCTTTCTTTCTTTCTTTCTTTCTTTCTTTCTTTCTTTCTTTCTTTCTTTTGTGGGTCTGAGTAAAGAGCAAGAATGTCGTATGGGAAGGAGACAGTGGTTGTGTTTTGGTCAAAGAGGTAAGGGTAGGAGCAGAGGAGAAGTTCTGGGGTCCTTCATGATTACCCTCCTACGCTTCTTCTCTATGGTCACATGATGGACAATGAGGCATCAACAGGTACTGCTATAAAATGGTCCTGTTCTGAGTCTGTGAAGTTCACATATATTTCCCTGGGTCTACTCTGGTCCTCTGTGTGAGTTTTTATTCCTTCCTGAGCCTCAGCTCCCCCATGAGTGGCTCTGAGCTTCTATCCCAAAATATTTCATGCTATAATAACATCAGTAATAGCATGAGCTTGCACTTACAATTATTGAGCATTTATTGAATATTAGATTGTTTAATATTTGACAAGGATTATCACACAACTGTGACAGCCTAAGGAGACAGCTTTTCATCTTCCCCTTTCCCAAATGGACACATTGAGGAGGGTTGGAGGTTTAAAGTCTGTATTTGTAACATTGGTGTCACTAGTTGTTCTTCTCAAGAGCTAGCTTGAATCCTTTGGTAACCTTCTCAGAGATCTCTGTATGCCTGACTCTCCCCACTACAGCTTCAGGGTGCTCCTTCTGGGGTCTTTGGGTACCATATAGGAAACTGATCTACTTCTGTAGAACAGAGGGTTCTCTAGAGTTCAGTTAGAGGCTTCTGAAAGCCTTCCTATTCCAGCCTCTCCTAGGGCCTTTGAACTCTTTTGACAGGAGGCTGGCCTGCCTATGGAAACCTTGGCAGGAGTGCTCAGTAGTGATGAAGGGGGTCACAGAGTGATGGTTTGGGGTTTTTGGTATACTTATCTAGCTTTAAGTGCCTCTCTAGCTTGGGTCTGCACTTTACACAGCTCTATATACACATGTCTCAAGATTTTGAAGGTGGGGTCCATGTCCCCTTGACCTTCATGCTGAGTGACCTTTGTCTTAATTTCCTGCTTGAGCAGAGATTCTTCCATGGTGACAGAGCCTATAAATACTGCTTCTCTGAGCAGTTTGTGCCTGTGTTGCTTCAAGACTCTCTCCTGTTGTTGCAAGTTGGAGACCAGTGGCTTCTTGTCTCTGGCAGATATTTCTGTTCTGGCAATGGGTATTTGATACTGATAGAGGAGACCTGGTAATAAAAGAAAACAGACAAACCTCTACAGGGTTAGATGGGTCTTTGATCAGAACAATTGAAAGGCACAATTGTCTCCTGGGTAGTGGGTACTTTGTGTCCTGGTGCAGGGGTTTGGGCTTCATATGGCAGAAGAGGAAACTCTGGAGCAGGAGTGTTTAACAGTGGACATGTTCTTTATCATTTCATAGCTGAATGATGTCAGTGCATGTTCTAGCTACTGGGTTGAGTTTCCTGAAGGCAGGTGTGCTTAACATTACAATGAGTTGGGGTTTCTTAGCTTGTCTAAGGTTCTTCTTTTAGGTCATTAAAGTTATTTATCTCATCCAAAAGACAGATGAAAAGAATGGGGGGTGGGTAGTTGTTCTCTTACTGATTGTTTTTTATGGAAGGATGATAAGAGTTTTGGTTCCATCCTGTGCTTAGGGGTTAAGGGCAGGGTCTGTATGTTGTGGTTGGACTTCCTGTGCCAGAAAGAGAGTTTTAACTTGATCTGCTGTGCTGGGTAGATCATGTGATTGCTGCCATTTACTTCTTTAAAACCTTTGAGCCGAGCAGTGGTGCGCACGCCTTTAATCCCAGCACTTGGGAGGCAGAGGCAGGTGGATTTCTGAGTTTGAGGTGAGCCTGGTCTACAGAGTGAGTTCCAGGACAGCCAGGGCTACACAGAGTAACCCTGTCTCGAAAAACCAAACCAAACCAAACCAAACCAAACCAAACCAAACCAAACCAAACCAAACCAAACCAAACCAAAAGAAACCAAAGCAAATCAAAACAAAAAACTATTGAAACAGCTGAGTATAGCTGTGAACTATAAAATGAGTTGGAGGATAGAGGACTCAGGAGCCCCTAACCAGGGCAGCCATTGGCCTAATGTAGACTGATTAATGGCAGTGATTTGATCCAGGAAGTCCTTGTGTATAACATTTAAAGGACAAGGTAAAAATGATATATGAGGATAAGGAGAAATGGAGAGATCAAGGGAAGGAGCTGATTCAGAGAGAAACAAAAGCCCATCCTTAGGAAGACATTATTCACTAGATTGTTTGCTGTGATCCTTCATTAAATCTGTGGGTGCTGTTAATTCCTTAGGTTTGTTGTGTTTGTTGGTGCATAGTAGTATTGTTCCTGAAGTAAGACACTAGTCCCAAAGTAGCAGTATGCAGGAGATCTATCTTTCTTTAAGTTTGGAGAACCACAGAAGGGAAGACTTTACTCATCCCAGGCAGAGAAATTGATGGAGAGAGAGGAGTGGAAAGGTGGGCATCTAAAGAATGAATGTGGAGAAATGTAGAAGTAAGAAGATGGAGGAATGCACATCAGGGCATTATGGATGTCAAGATTAGAAGATGTGACTGAATGGATGAAGTTGGGGGTTAGGGTACCAAGGGGAGGAGGATGAGAGGACAGGAACACAGGGATGGAGGTAGCATGATGGACCATCCAGGACACTCACTATTCCATTCCTAATCCTCTTCCTTTTCCAATGTCCCACTCTAAGGAGATCAATACTTTAGTCATTACTGTGACCCAGTGTAAAGTGAGAAGATATAGGAGAGAGGAGGAGTAAAGGCTTAGTTTAAGTTCAGGCTAGCTGCTTTCAAGGAATCTTTAGAAGTCTTCTGTCCCTGGATGCCATACAAGAGGAGCAATACAGAGTCAACTAACAATTTGTTGGAAGCCAAAGAGCCACTGGTATGCAGGGGACAGACTGAAACAAGACTTCTTAGAGGCCCTGATGTAAGGACAAAAGGAACATTAGTTCAGTGTCCTTGTCCAGGAGTAGACTTGGCAAGGCCACTCTGACACTGAAGCCTGTATCTCAGAGGAGTCAAGATTATAACATCTGCAAACCCACTCTTCCCTTTGGGCTGTGGTTATAGTACTAAGGCAACTGTGTTGAGGTTTCCTGTGTTTTCTTCACTAAATTTGTCTAACTTAGCTCTCTGGGGATCTTGGCTGCCCCACACCACATCCTGCAAATAGCATATATGATGCTTAAAATATATCTTATCCTTGGTCCTCCCTCTGAATACCTTATCATTCAGAACACTTATTCCTACAGATTCAGGGGAGACAAGAGGGTGCAGGATAGGCTATGACAGGAGCAGGCACATGAACCAGACAGGAATGCAGCAGTCTATCATCCATCAGAGCTGGCCCACAGACTCTCCAAGCAGAGGATGGGGCCCTGGGCCCTGGTTTTTAGGATGACGGTCCATGTCTACTACATACTCCTTAGTGGAGTGAGGCCAGCCTGTATCTTCCCACAACTAAGTGGCTTGGTGGAAACTGGTTCCCACTAATTACCCTACTGTTCTATGGTGCCAACTGGAGTGTGTGTCCTTGAACAAGACTCTTCAGCTAGAAAACTGTTCTTCAAAAGTGAAAGAGACTCTGGCCCATTTTTCAGGAAGCCAGGCATCAGAGAGCCACAGATGTACTTCCTCTAAACACTCAGAGTGGAAGTTGAACATGACTCAGCTTGTTTCATGTTAAGTCTCTGCAGATGCCTGGGCTGGAGGGGTCAGGCTGAGTTTCTTCTGGGTTTCTAGAATCCCTGCCTAACTGACCACGGAACTCATGTCTGAGGCTCAGTTCATCCCTCCAGTAATGTGGGATGCCAGGTTTGCCAAAAGGTTTCAAGTGAGCAATAGCTCCTGAGTTTCCCCCCCCTCCCCCAGATTTGTGCTCTGGATTTCTATGGTTCTCTCCTTCTCTACAGCCTACTCAATAACAGGCTGTCCATTTCAGAAACTACATCTTAGGCTGCACCCCCCCCCTTTTTTTTTAACTCCTGAAGTGTCCTAAATGTCACATTCGATTTTGATCGTCACTAATACTATCTTGTTTTTCTGAAGGTGTATATAGTATGTGTGCATGTTCATATGCAAGTGGACTCATGTGTGTGACCTGAAATCTTAGGAATTTGGGTAGTCCAGCTAGGCAGCTAACCTGGGATTACAAGCCTGTGACCATGCCCAGCAGGCATTTGTAAGGATGCTGGGGATCAGAGCCCATGTCCTCAAGCTTGTATAACAAGTGATTTATCCACTGAGACACCTCCCTGGCCCCGACACCATTTTATAAACACTTGTGCTATTGGACTCATTGTGGCCAAGGAATCTGCTGGTCCCAGTCAGTCTCCAGGATCTCTCAGCATCCTAACTCCCCATGCTGGTACTTTTGTCTGTTCTCAGTCTTGAAGCCAGCGTCATACATCAAATAGTGAGTTAGTTTAAATATCTTCCCCACTTATATCTTTCTGGGAAGATGTAAAATTAGCATCTGCCCCTAACTTCTGACCTTTCCACAGCACAAAGAATGACTCATTAAGCTCATCTTAAAGAATAGAAATGAATTTATTAGAGATTACTAATAATACCCACCCTGTCTTGTTATAAGTGATAAACAGGTTCCTTCCAATTTTTTCACAGGGCTTTATATGACCTGCTCATTCTGGCAGGATATAAGGTCAGTCTTTCACATGTCTGGTTTGCGCAGCACCACTTGGTAATCAGGTTTCTCTTGGTGATTAAATACTTTTGTGGTCATTTTACTTCAGAAGGAACCCATTATTTTCTCATCTAAAATATTTTCATCCAAAACATTCTCATTCAATAGAATGTTTTATGTTAGCTATATTTGATAAGTTATTCAAGAAAACACTAAAATAATTTAAATTGTATTATTATAGGATAAAAACACTGCTAGGAAAGCTGATTAATTTACCATAAAACATTATGGCTTGATTTATAGTCTTAGTCTGTTTTGAGGCTTGGTTCCCAAAGTCTGAAAATGCTTCATGTATTTTGTAGAATCATTTCTAACTTCTATTGGACTGTTTAGAATTGAGACCAAAATAGAAACAATAAAGAAAATTAAATAACTTGAGTTTAAATAATCTGAGAATGTGTTTTAAGTAATACTTGATAATGTACATTTTTATATTTAGTCTGTATCTGTATGTAGTGTGTAGTGTCATTTGCAAGTGCTAAAATATTTGTTGATCAACTGTTGTGTGACTTTTCTGGGGAGATGTAAAATTAGCATCTGTCCCTAACTTCTGACCTTTCCACAGCACAAAGAATGACTCGTCAAGCTCATCTTAAAGAATAGAAATGAATTTCTTAGAGATTACTCATGGAACAATGGAAGACCACAGACATTTGCAGGAACCCCTTTCTTGGACTGGCCCCACCTGCTCTCTCACCAAACTCTTCATCCTTCGTCTCCATGTGTCCTAGAGCTGATGTAAACCTCGGTTCATAGCGCCACCTAGTGTGAGAGCGGCAGAAGTGACTCCAGTCTCACTGTGCTAGTTGAAGGTCTGTCCTTGTCCTTATCAGGGGTTCTGCTGCTTTGGACGCTGCCCATCTTGAGAAGATCAGCGTGTTTCGCTGCAGTCTGGCATGTGGGAAAGCCGAATCCCGGGTGCAAGAGTGAGGTGAGGAGGATTCAGAGGTCTGGTTTCTTTCACCAGTTTATACATTACCCAAACCAATCACGAAGGTCACACCTTGCAAGAAGCACTGCTCACTGGATAAAATAATCTAGACTTCCGGGGTGACCATGTTAGCCAATGTGACCATGAATCCATTGCATCACCTACCACTAGACTTTATGGACAAGTATATAGGATAGAGAATTGGCACAATGGTGCCAGACATTGCTGGGCTGTATGGTGTTGGCACATGTCTTTAATCCCAGCACCTGGGCAGCAGAGGCAGGTGGATCTCTGTGAGTTCAAGTCCAACCTGATCTACAGAGTGAGTTCCAGGAGAGCCAGGACTACACAGCAAAACCTTGTGTCAAAAGGCTGGAAGGAAAAAAAAAAAAGAAAAAAAGGACATTATTTGTTGTCAGTATGGTTTTGGAAGATGTCACAGTTTTTAATGCAGAAATAACAACAGAGGAAGGATACAAAATTAGATCAGATTTTACTAAATGGTAATAATATAATACTATTCCTCAAGGAGAAGGGTATAAAATATGCCTGGATTTCCTTGACTTTCACTAAATTCTGGCTTTTCTCAAGTATTTAATGGCTAGATAATATAAAACAAAGTTTCCATTAAAGTGAAATACTTTCCATTAAAGTGATATACACCCATTTTCATGCCAATCATGATTATTTTAGAATAAGAAGAATTTTAAAATTTTATTTTTAATTTAAAAAGTATTTATTCACTTTACATGCTGATTGCATTTTCTCTTCCTCTTCTCCCAGTCTCACCCTTACAAATGCCTCCCCTAACCACTCCAGTTCTCTTCAGAAAAGGGGAAGTCCTCCTTGAATACTACCCCACCCTGGAAAATCCACTTGCAATTGGACTAAGCCCATCCATTTCATTGAGGCCCAACCATGCAGTCCAGTTAGGGGGAAGGGATCCAAAGGCTGGGAACCGAGTCAGAGAGAGCCTCCTCTCCAATTGTTAGTGGACCCACATGAAGACCAAGGTACAAACCTGCAACAAATGTGTAGGAGAGCCATGTCTAGCTACTGCATGCACTCTGGTTTTTAGTTCCAACTCTGTGAGTCCCCATAGTCCCAGGTTATTTGACTCTGTAGGTCTTCTTGTGGTGTTCTTGACCCCTCCAGCTTGCTCAATTCTACCCCTCACTCTTCTGCAAGATTCCCAAGCACCACATGATGATGTGTATAGGTCTCTGTATCTTTTCTCATATACTGCTGGATGAAGCCTTTCAGGAAAATTGATGTTAGGCTCCTATCTGCATGTATAGCAAAGTATCATTAATAGTGTCAGAGATTGGTTTCCTTCCATGGGATGTATCTCAAGCTGGGCAAGTCTCTGTTTGGACATTTCTTCAATCTCTGCTCTATCTTTATCCCTGGATTAAAAATAAATATTCATGGACTAAAAAAAAAAGAATGTCTTTGTTCTTAAAAAAGCAAACCACTTTAGATGTTTAGAGCCAAAAGTTTTCATTTTTAATTTTGTAATGTGTTTCCTGGAAGACACCAAATGTTTAAACATTCTATGATTGTGAGAAAGGGCCAGTCTAGAAAACAAAGCTATGTGCACCCCAGACCACTCCACCATGCTCAGATCAAGAAGCAGGACCATTGTGTTTCTGTTGTGACTATTGGTATCAGGTTACAGAGATGAGCACATTATAGGAACTACTAAACCATAACTGGCAACTTGATACATTGCAGTGTTTATCATTAGGTATTTATAGTTAAAAACAAGAATGACAACAAAAAAACCACAAAAATCAAAACATTACAAAACAAAACAAACACACACAAATTCCTGCCTCAGCAGACTGTTGTGTAAGCAGATAGTTGAGTATGGCTATAAGCCTCATGGCCTGCCACTAAATACCTTGTTCTGACACCCAGGCCTCATATCTTCTGTTTCCACAAATTTCCCAAATACCACCACTGTCTGAAGACCCAGTGCAGGAAACATTTCAGATTCAAATCATAACAACCATGGATGATTGAGTGCTCATCCTGAAAGTCCTGCTCATGCATTCTCAGCCTGGGCTTCTTCTGTTTATGATTAGGGGAACCTTCTCTGTGCTAGATTGAGTTTAATTCTTCAATTCCCTAAGCCTAAACTGAAATTCTGAGTGGTCCCTTAAAACTCTAGCCAACTTTGATGTTTAAGTGATAAGACTTCCTTGTTGAGATCCCAGTTGCTTCCTTCCTAATCTTAGTTTGCTGCAAAGTC
Source organism: Montemys delectorum (assembly GCA_019843815.1). Classification (NCBI taxonomy): domain Eukaryota; kingdom Metazoa; phylum Chordata; class Mammalia; order Rodentia; family Muridae; genus Montemys; species Montemys delectorum. Next base: position 5,665 of record JADRCD010222372.1, on the reverse strand, counting down.
TTCAAATCTGCCCCACAGCTTTCCCAAGCCTGGCATCAGATCCCAACAAGTAGCAAATACCTGATGCTCATCTTTGGAGTGATTTCCAGGTTCTCAGAACCAGACACAATGTAGTGGGAGCCAATGTAAAGATTGTTTACTGGGGGTGGCTTGTTTATTCTCATAAACTAAAACTTCATTTCTCCATCATCAATGGCCTAGGGAATGTTACAGACAGTGATTTATCTAGGGTTCTTGGCCACAACATGTGGTCTAAATGAGGCAATGTGGTTGATTTGTACATTTGTGTGGGATAGTGTGGTGACACCTCCTGGGCACTCTTCTAACTTGTGATCTCCCACACGAGTGGTTGCATTATTGGCCCCTGTCAAATTCATTTGAGAATGAGGTCTCTGCCAGGGAAGAGGGGATCTGCTACATGTTGGTAGTGTAGCATTCCCATCCTCTATTTGGGGGAAGAGGCTATGGAAGCCTGTGTAGAGCTTCGCAAAAAGGTATTAATGCAATTGTAAGGGACTCTGGTGTGAGTGGCCTAGAAGAAGGCAGAATAATACACACCAGGGTTTCTCTCACAGAACTATATTTACTTTTCAAGTTAAGAATCTCTTCAAGGGACTCAATAGCTGCATCTTGGTGTTCTCAGTATTATGTTCTGAATGGTGCAGTCCTTGGAGACTAGAGGTGAAGCATGACTTCTGCTTGACAAGATTGAGGTGTAGTAGATCAGTGTGATGGAAGTAATGGGGATGAAGCACAGGGATTATTCTCAACACAACTCCCATTGGAGAGAAGCTTGGGTTTTTCAGTACTGTATAGTGATGCTTCACCTTATTGGGTGTTTCTAGAACCATCCCATGCTTTTGAAAGTGGGCCACCTTGAAGTCAAATGTGCGTGCCTGTGTCTCTGTGAAAGAACAGATTCAAAGACATAGATTTAGTGTTTCCATTGAGTGAAACTTGGATTGGAAATTTTACCATAGGATGTAGAATGACTGTGGTAGTTTGAACAAGCATGGATCATATAGTTAGTGGAACTCTTTTGGAAGGAGTAGGAGGTGAGACTTTGTTGGAGGAAGAGTGTCACTGGGGTGGGTTTTGAGATTTTAAAAGCTCATTGTTTCCAGTTTCATGTCTGTCTCCTCCTTGCCAATAAGGGTATAAACGCTCAGCTACTTTTCCAGTGCCAAGCCTCTGCTTTCTGCCATGCTTCTTGTCATAGTGGCTATGAGCTTTAATCTCCTGAAACAGTAATTCTCCCCAATCTTCCTTCTATAAGTTGCCCCCATCAAGATGTCCTTTTAGATTTATTTATTTTTTGATGTTGATAAGTTTAACTGTGACCATAATAATTTTAAAGTTTTACTAATTTATGCCCATTGAGTACAGAGCAGACAAACAGCTATTTGTTCACCATCAATTTATTATGCTAAGGAGGGTGAGTGTGACTTGCTGTCAGTGGTGACACATGTGCACTGCCTCTTATTTGAGGCAGCCTTGGTTTTGTCCCTTGATAGCTTGGAGAGTGTTCACAGTGGAATGGTTGTTCCTGATGGTCTCATCAAGGTGCTTTCAATGATACAGCCTCAGAGACTACTGTCAGAAATCTGACAGATCACTGTTTGTCTGGAATGCTGCCATTTCCATCCTCAGCATCTAGGTTTTGGCAGTACCAACTAAAGACTTTATTTCAGGGTTAAGTTTGCTATTATAAGAGAGACCCAAGGGTACATTTGCTCACCAAGGTCAAAGCTGGATAGATTTCCGGAAGGGTTAATGTCAACTTGCTGAAATCTATTAGCACACTGGATATAGGCCTCAGGGCATATAGAAGAAGATTATATTGATTAGGTTAATTGATTTCGGAAGTCCTAGCCATATGGGTGGCACTTTCCATGCATTAGGATCTAGAAGATCACATGAGCACAAGCACTCACCGTTGTCTGATCCCTGTCTTTTGATGCAAGTTCACCAGATGCCACACCTTCAAGTTTTCAGACTTCCACATCATGCTCAACTTACTGTTCCCAAGCACTCTGAGGCTAAATAAACCCTTTCTCTCTTAAGTTTCCTTAGTTGGGTATTTTGTTTGAGTTACAAGTAACCTGAACAGAGAATTGATGCCTGGCATTGGGTTGTTGTTGTTGTAGTAGACTTGATCATGTGGTTCTTAGGGTGTTGAAACTGTTTGATGGCAGGAATGTGAAGAGTTTGTTACTTAGGACTAGAAAATCCCTACCATGCTGAGAGCAGAGCTTATGGGGACTTTGTGATGGAATCAGGGAAGACAAGAATACTTAGAAAGACAGTAGAGGCCAGTTCATGACAGTTTCAAAAGTAGCAAGGTTTCGAATGGAAAATGTAAAAGGATCCACTCATGCAACAGTTTGGCCAATAATTTAGTTTCAGTGTGTCAGTGCCTTGAATTTGTGTGAAGTTGAATTTAAAGATAAAACATTAATGGTGCAAATAAATTTGTAAACAAGAAACATTCAGCCTGATTAAGAAAACGTGAGCTGTAATTGTTAAAGAGATCAGCATCACTGAAGGGAAAGCTGCACCGTGGCATAGGAAAGGAGTCCCGAGGGCGGAATCTCATTGTTCTCAGGCTTTATTTTTTTGAAAAACCAAATCCATTTAGAATCAGAAAGTCTTAACTGATGATGTTCCCTGTTCCACAAATGCAAATATACACAAGGAAGTGTTTCCCCATAGTCAGCACATCATACAGATATTGTTCAGGGTAACAGGGGCATGCTACATTTCAATCTGTCATACCTATGGTTTCTGTTGGGGGTGGGCAGGAAAGATGCTAGACTGAGAGGGTCTTTGAGTCAAGATGCACAGCTTCAGATAGCAGCTGAGGCCAAGCAATGTGTCTGAGTCAAAACCCTTCAGGGCGGTCCTGACAGGAGAAGTCAGAATCACAGTTGTTTTCTGCTGAAGAAAGGTGTAGGAAAGGAGCAGAGGGATGACCTAAGAGAGAGGCTATGTGTGCTTCATGTGCAGAACTGGATGGGTGGAGCTATCCACATGTGTTGGAGTCCAGTCAATGGCACCATGAGCTCCATAGCTGGACTGCAAGCTGTAGAAGTTGGTGCTTATGCTGAAGGAGTTCGTTTTGCTGTGGTGTGAGCATTCCTGGCAGTGCTATGATTCTTCCATGTTGGAATATCAGTGCTTCTTCTTTGTCCTTGTATGTTGGAATTATGTAATTTGTTTTTTATTTCCTAGGAGCTCATATTTAAGTGTAGGACTGTGAAAGGTTGCTTGGTTCCTTGTTGAGCTAAGGCTAGAAACCCTGGTGACCCTAAAGAGATGGTAGGCATTTCACTTCATTCCAGGGCAAGAGGTTCCTGCCACTGGCTGCAACCCTCCATAGATTTGTGGCTTTCAGTCACATAAGGGCAATGCCCCAATCTCCTCCACAGGTAGAGGATGTAACCTGTGATCACATAGCTTCAAAACAGATCTCCATTTTAATGAGGTACCTAAAGCCCTAGAGCATTGCCAATAAACTTCCCTTCCCAGAAACTCTTCCTTGCAAAAGATATTTAACCTCATGCCTGCCATGAAAAGTGGGGTATGATTTTACTCTTCCACTTTTCACCATGACAATAAATGCTTTAAATCCATGGACTGACTCTTTTTGTCAGGATCTGTAGCCGTGGAGGCCTGCAACTATAGCGCTGCCATCTAATCTCTATGCTCCCAGCCATAGCCACCACCTAGCCAAACTAGTCGCAGATAAGCCAAAGACTCTCCACATAGGACCAGCCAAGGCCACTAAGCCAAGCCCAATCCCGCCACCATCAAGGGGCCAGCCAGAGCATCCCTCTTTTCCCACTTGGCCCTAGGCTAGATCCAGTCTGCAGGCCACCATTCCATTCTCAGCTGTTCTGGGACACCCAGCAGCCCCTGAGTGCCCAAGAGCCTGGGAAACAGAAGGTCCTGGTCTCCTTGCAGGCCGGGGACCCAGAGCTAGCTCCAGCTGTTCTGCCTCAGACTATGCTTCCCCACACCAGGAGCTGTGTCCTGCAGCTTCCCTACAGCCCAATACTAGCCCAGTGACAGCATGGGGTAAGCAAGGTCCAAACTTCCTTTGTCCCTCCTCCATGAGCAGTTGAGCCCTGTTGTGGAGAGGATGCAGGGCTCCATTAACTCTACAGCTAAGACATTGCATCAAGTCTATGGATTTTAAACTATGGGAATTATTAAAGTCTAATGGGACCTTTGAAACTAGGTTATACCTCTCATGATGAGATGAAACTGAAACTTTAGAGGCAAGAAGTGGAAAGTGAGGATGTAAAGTGATGTGCTTGGTTGTCAAGTCGACAATGGATAGAACTGTGATGATGAATATCACATGTCAGCTTGATGTGATCCCTACATAACTCTGCAATCCACCATTTGCCTGTCTTTTCTCCTGAGTTTGCTTCTGACTTGCATTGGGACAAACAGTATTGCAGTGCATGTTGTTTAGCAGAGAAAAAAGTTTTCTTTCAGGTGTTTGCTTTGGAGTGGATAATAACCAAGAAATGAGACAATGAAATTGCTCCTGCATGATGTGGTAAACTTGGAATTTACATCAACAACATACTAGCCAATAATTTCAGATAGAACTGCATGACACAAAAATGTCCCCTGCGTGACAGTTTGGAACTTGATAGCCTGTCATTTCCTAAAGTGGCCTCAGACCTTGCACCAGATCCTTGAATTACCCCTTCTTTGTGATATGCCAATTTAGACAGAATCCCAGAAGGTGCTGTACCTTTCTAACTTCCCTGCTTGCTAGCATAAACACTAGCCATGATTTTCCTAGGACTTGAGGGGAGCATGGCATGCTGGACTTTCATTTATAAGACCAGAAATTTCCAGAGGCATGTAAGTTGTCAGTGCTGAGATCACAGGCTGCTGTAATGGCTTTCTTTCTGAGAATGTTCACTGGGACCCTGTATTTATCAGGCCATTTTATGAAGAAATCTTTGAAAATCACTCAGGGTGAGCACTTTATGAGTCCCCTCCATTCTTAAGACAAACTTTTCCTCATCACCTATAGTCTTCTATAGGACCTCTCAAGCCCATCCATTATTACCACCCTCATGCTTAAAGTTCCCTTGGTTACCTTGGAGGTACACAAAATCAGGGAGGTACAATGCAATCACAGCTTCTTGCTCAGCCTTGATGTCAAACAGGTCCAACCACCATGAGGCTGTATTGCAAGGGAGTCTTGTCTATGTATTGGCTCCAGGCACAGAATTCAATTTTGATTTCACTGCCCTTGTCACCACAAAGTACAGTCCTGTGCTGGCAAAGTACATTCCTGTGCTGGGACAGTGGTAGGAACCAGTCATGGGCAATTGAACTCTGGAAGGAGAGGTAGTCATCAGTTAACACCAGTGCAGAGCTCGGGACACAGCAGACTTCAGGTAGCTTGCTCTGAGTTTTGTTCCTCTGCTGTCTATATGGATCCCTGATTAGTCAACATCCCAATATGTTTCCTTATCTGCACATAGCATTAATGAAAACATCATCTAAGAGAACTGTGAGTACTAAATGACCCAATGCAAACTCCATGTAACACATGTAGGGAGCAGTCAGCTCTTCCTGTGATGGTGATGAAGGTGATGAATTAGGTGTGCATGTGTGTGTGTGTGTGTGTGTGTGT
>JADRCD010222371.1:0-10558 GCA_019843815.1 Montemys delectorum | reverse complement strand
ATATATATATATATATATATGTGCATATATATATATATGTGGATATATACATATATACATACATATATATACACATACATATATGTGTGTGTATATGTGTGTGTGTGTGTGTGTGTGTATTAATGTAACCTGTTAAATCCATATACTGTTGCCTGTATGTATGTTTTCAAGGCTGACTATTTGGCCCTGGATAGTCAGTGGAAGTGCTTTGCCTTGCTGAAGACCACATCTCCAGCTTCCAGCTTTCCTCAGTTGCCTGTAGTTGCTTGAGTAGAGCTAAAGTGATGCTTTGGGGCTGTTCCCCATCCACTTTGGTTTGTCCATTACTGTCATTCTTTTTAAGGCCATTGCTCAGACAGTCATGTTGGTGAAACATTACGGGTGGGGTTCCTGATGCTACTAGGAGACACAGTCTCACAGAAAACTCTCTGATTCTGTGACTCTTAAAATCTCTCTGCCTCCTCTTTCACAATGTTCCCTGAACCTTAGATGTAGGAGTACCAAAAATAAAAATCTTAAAGGCATATTCCAGAACTTTTAAGCATGTATATTCGAATTCAGACTTATAGCTATGTGAATATATCGATTTGGTTTTGTGTGCATTAAGAACAGAATATAAAAGCACATTCAAGATATTATTAATAATGGCAGTTGCTGCAGAATGGTGAGAAGTGGGAGTGAAAGGATTTTATCTTTTTCTACTTAATGACTTCATAATTCAGTGCACATGCATTATTTTTATATATAATCTTTCAAAGGAGGTTTGGAGTTAACTAGGCGGTGAGCACTTGCCCAGCAAAGTACAAAACAATAAACAAGTAAAAATGGGAGGAAATGGTGAAATAAATTGTAGCACAAGCATCAAACATAATCCTGACCAACCATTAAAAATTATCTCCTACCACCCTACTTGCTGACATAAAAATGCTGGTGATGTATTGCTAAATTTAAAAAGTGGTTTACAAAATAGAGCAGGAGTATTGAGAGAGAGACCCCCACAGAGCATCATGGAAGCAGGAAGACACAATCTCACAGCAAACTCCATGATCCCCTGGCTCTTACGACCTCCCTGCCCCCTCTTCCACAACGTTGCCCGAAACCAGGACAGTAAAATGGGACCATTTCCAGAGTGAGGGGCCTGGGGAGCAATAGAGGGGAACAGCAGGATACAAGCAAACTCATGGAGAAAATGGGGAAGGGGCAAGGGAGTTAAACTCAGGAGATGAGTAATAGCTAATTTTTTATATGTGCGCAAACATTTCCCTTAAGTCACCCTGTACAATATTACTATAAAGTGACTGCCAGGAACATTGTAAAAGCTCTTGATTCTATCTCTATCATCAGGTTGGGACCTTTAAAGGGGACTCTTTTAAGACTCTAATGCTGGTCCAATGTGTTGGCACATACCTTAATCTGAAGCCTCATGGAGATGAAGTCTCATGCAGATGAGTCTCTCTGAGTTCAAGGCCACCCTGGTCTATACAGGGAGTTCGAGGCCAGTCAGGTCAAGATAGTGAGACCCTGTCTAAACAAATCGACCAACAAATAAATAACACCTCTAATGCCTTTGCATGCAGAAACTACTGTTATATTCACTTACATTCTTTTTAAATGGAGCTAACATTTGAATAGTCCATTAGGAGAATAAAATTGCCATAAAATTATTTGAAAGATAAAACATACATACATATAGAGGCCCCTAAGATTTTCTCACATTGTCAATACAAGATGAGCTTCTGAACTTGCAGAGGCCAAAGTTACTGCCTCAGAGTCTCATAAACAGAGTGGATTTTATGCACGGAGAGTGAGGAGCCCATGTCCACTTATGTGGACTGTATTTAAAATATTTCCAAGTCCTCAGGGACCTGCAGGTAGGGAGAGGGCCATGAATCACAGCACCAGCAGTTTGTTGGGGAGAGAACATTTATGAGTCACCCAGTATCACTGCCCTGCAAGCTCTCGGGGCGATTCCACTCCAACTCTAATGCTTGCTTTAATTGTACACAGTTAGCTTCAATATGCCACTTAAATAAGAAAGTTGCCTATGTGGTTCAACTGAGTGAATTTTCCATTTCTACTTCTTACTGCTTTTAGTGAATAATGACCATTGCTTTCCCTTGGTATGCTGGTGCCACTCATTGGAGTTGCAATAATCTTTTCTCTTCAGGAGTGTAAGGACTCTCCTCCCTGCTCTACCTTAAGGACAAGTATTTCCTCTCTCCTTATCTCTTAGCTATGATCAGTTGTGCTGTGCCCAAAGTACTCTCTTAGAGATCTAATTTCCAGCATCCTGAATCTATACTCCAAATTCTGGTTGAATGTTCCAGAAAAAGATATCTTGACCCTAAACTAGGATAAAGCTGAAAAGTTAATTAGATTGTACTTCATGGTTGACTTTTACCTCTCTCTTTCTCCCTCCTCCCTCTCTCTCTCCCCCCTCTCTCCTTCTTCCTCTCTCTCCTTTACCTATCTTTCCCTCTCTCTCCCCCATCTCTATCTCTGTCTGTCTTTCTTTCTCTCCCTCTCCTCCCTCTTCCTTTCCTTCTGTGTCTCTCTGTCTCCCTCTCTTTCTCTCCCCCTCACTCTCCCTTTCTCTCTCTGTGTTTCTATCTCTGTCTCCCTCTTTCTCCCCCTCACTCTTCCTCTATCTGTCTCTCTGTCTGTCTCTGTCTGTCTCTGTCTGTCTGTCTGTCTGTCTCTCTCTCTCTCTCTCTCTCCTTCCGTGTGTGTGTGTGTGTGTGTGTGTGTGTGTGCGTGCGTGCGTGTGTGTGTGTGTGTGTGTGTGTGTGTGCGCGCGCGTGTGTGCGTGCGTGCGTGCGTGCGTGTGTGATCAGACAGTATATGATCTGGCTGTGGCCAGAGCTAAAGATGTTCTGAGAGAAGGTAAGGAAAGTCAGAGTGGAATACCTTTTCACAAGTCATGGTTGCTTCCACAGAAATCACTCATTTTCTCACTGCTATTGGTTTAGGTTAGATGTACTTCTCACACTCCCATTTCTTCTGATTCCACTAGGATTGAACTGATCTAGAGTATCAGTTGCTTAACTGAAGGTCCATTTTAAATGGGAATGGAAGTCTTGGCCCATTTGGTTTGTAAGAAGAATTCTCTACCAGCAGGTCTGCACAAAGGCTGTATGGTAGCTCTGGGTCTGTTGAAGTTGTATGTTTGATTTTTTCACGGCTGTCTGTGATCTTTCTATGGAATTTTTCTCTCTGTATCCATTGGAAGGCATTTCAGACTTCTAATCTAGTCTGAAAATAGATTACCCTCTGGATGAAATGCTGGCATCGTGACAATTCTTAAATGCACTAAACGCATATCAGCTCCATCAAATTGACAACTGAACAGTTATTTTTTAGTAGGTTACATGTTCGAGCGATCAGGCCATATCAAGAGTCAGGATGGGTCCTCATCTATTCTAATCCATTTTCTGCTACTTTAAGAAGTCTGTCTCATCAACCCTCAATCACATACCACTACAAGTTAATACAGTTCAAGCTGATGAAAATATGATAAACAGTTATAATATGCCAGATACATCCTAGATACAGAGGGCATACAAGATGCCCCATCCTTGATGACCATCCTAGAGAGCTAACAGCATGTGTGGTGGGCTCACTGTGAGACAAGTCAATCCCAAGGGCTCTCCATTGAGTCCTCAGAGCTTCAGAGCAGTCTGAAGGTGTTTGGGGTCACTTACCTTTTGGACAGTGGCTGTTCTCCATTACATTGGGTCATTGGTCCAAAGCTGGTCTCATTCTGTTCTCTTCATTGTAACGTGTGGTTTACTTGTGATACTTCTAAGATCTACCATTGTACCATTAGTTTACTAACATTCAGGGAGAAATGTGTTCTTTAAAAATTTTTAATTTATTTTACCTGAAATTAAGAACCAACCAACACACACACACACACACACACACACACACACACACACATTTAATCATGGAATACAAATTTATGGCTTGGTAATTGTTTAACATGTGGGCTGATTAATATGCCTACCATATACTTACCACTTGTGGGGGGAGTCTCTTTTGATTTTCATTACTAGGAATTGAACCTAGGGCCTCAACATGCTAAGAAGGGCAGATGATCTGCTGAGCTACAGCCTATCTCTTGGGGGCTTGTTTTCTACTTTCTATTTTGAGACAGGTCTTGCTAAATTAACCAAGAAGTCATTGAACTTTGAGTCCTCCCGTTTCATTTCCCCAAGTAGCTGGGATTATAGACCTATGCCATCAGGCCTACCTAAAAATGCACTTTGTTTTAACCAGTTACAAATAGCAAACATTCATCTCCTCGACTACATTCTCCTCATAGAATTTGAGTCTAGCTATCTTCTTTTTGAATGTATCTTTGGAATCATTTTAGCTCTGATACAGAAACTTAAGAGCAGGAAAAGTCTCAAGGAAGAAGGGAGAGAGAAATGTCCTAACACTCAGTAGGGTTAAATCTCCCTTTCTTCTTCATCCAACATTCTCAGAGCCAACCAACATGGGTTGTAGAGTGTGAGGCAGAAAGGAATGCAATGCATGTCTTCCTCTGGGGAAACATGCAGCCTGGAGCTGAGTAGACATGCCGAGACAGAAGTCCCCGTGTCTGTACCCCCTCATCACAGGGATGCATGAACCCTGCACCTGAACGCCCAAGTGCAGAATGCCAGACAAAGCATTTCTGACAGTCTGCCTGGGAGCCAGTGGGATGGTTGGGCTCGGAGACTCCACTTTCTTCACTAAGCCCCACAGGGAGTCCATGACAGGTTCCTGCTTGAAACCTCTCCCGGACTCCCAGCCAGCCAGAAGCAGTAACTTTAAAGTTCTGCATCTGAAGCAAGTCCCTGGCCATGGCTCTCTCAGCTGTTGGGAGAAGCAGGCTTGCAGACTGCTGACAGCTTGCTCAGAGGCATAGGTGTCCATGGCTTTCTTGAAGGGCTCACCCCCTGAAGCCCTTGTCAGATGTGGTCTGTAGGCAGAAATGTCACTAATCTGCTGCTGATGTCTGAATATGGAACACTTTATGTCCTAGAAAGGAAAGGAGGAGACAGCCAATAAAGAACCCCACAAAGGACCCAAGTGTGGGGTAATGGTGGCCCAAGTACTCTGAGCCAGCAGAGTCTTGGGTGATAAGCAACAGAATGGATTAAGGCACGATAAGGATTTCAAGGGTCAAGCTTGTTCTTGGGAACTTACTGTTATGAGAACGGATGAGCTGGCCCTGCCCTTCACCTGCTGTGGCTCTCAGGATCGTGGGCCCTGCACATCACCTGGGCAGCACAGTAGGGCCGGTTCTGGCTGAGGAGTGCAGTGGTCTGCCATGAGGTGGTATGGATGTTTAGGTGATGCCCTCCCCCTTCGACATCTGCAGTAGTTGAAAGAGCTGGCCCCAAGGACATGAGCTTGGGAGAGTGAGCCCTGCCCCCTCACTGGCTGTAACACTCAGGAGAGCAGTTGCTGCACTGGCCCTGGCCCCGATGGCGAAGGTAAAGGTGATCCACACAGCCCCGAGAGTGTGAGAACAGAAGGGCTGCTCCAGCCCCTCACAGGCTGCAGCATTTGGGAGAGTAGGGTCCAAGCCTTGACTGGGAAGGACAGTGGAGCTGGCTATGGGGGCCTGGGTGCTGATGATCGGGCCTCAAGGTCCTGACAACCGGACAGCTGACCCTGCCTCCTGCCAATGGCAGCATTGGGTAGCTGAGCTGGAGCAGTGCTGGGGAGCTCACCCTGGCAGTGTAGATAAGGGACAAGGGAGAGCCAGCACGCTGACCAGCTCAGCTACCACCCAGGTCCAGACCCAGGGCTCTGAGTTGGCCTACCACAAAATCTCTATCATCGTGAGTGATTGGGGTATGGGAAAGGGCCAGTCCTGCTGTTCTAAAGCTGCAGGATCTCCATGGCACAGGGAGACAACAGGATAACTAGGAGAAAGCCCAGGGAGTATCCAGTGTTGATGGTGTCACAGACGCCAGAGATCTGAACTACACCAATGACTCATTGCAATGCACATTTGCATTAATGGACAGAGAAATAGTGTAATTACAGGCTTTTTCCACCTGCACTCCAGTTCCCCAAATAATAACTCTGAGACTTAATTTTATGAATAAATGCCTAGAGCATAAGCTTGGGTTTGTTCCCAAACTAGCTTCTAACTTAATAACCTAATTATTTTATTCTATGAGTGTCACATAACTACTACTTCTTGTCTGTTTCATGTTTCTGTCTCCTCAGAGTTCAGGGCAAATCCCCTGTCATGCCTGACTTTATCCCAGAATTCCTCTCTTCCTAATAGGAAGTCCCACCTCCTATTTTCTGCGATCAACTTCCATACAAAACACAAGAGATTCTCTCTATAGGATATACTGTAGGGCACACACTGTGACATATTACAGCTTCCACGATGAGATATATTCTATGCTTTGTTTATTTGTTTGTTTGTTTTGGGGGGAGGTTTCAAGGGTGACAGACAGATAAAGGGGATGGGGAGATGAGAAAGACTAGGGTATACAATGTGAAATTCACAACGAATTAAAAAAAAAGCTAATTTTTTTTCTAAAGTTCACTCATAATTATACTGTTGGGGATACAGAGAATGATAAGTTGTGACACTATTTAAAGATCAGTGAGTCTTTGTAGACTTTTATAAGTCTTTGAAATTGTGAGTTCTGAAGTTTTGCTCTTCAGATGTTTGCATCCAAGATCAATATAATGTAACTGTCTGGGGGCAGATCCAGCATTGGATCTTTAAGGCTACCAAGGGCCTACTGTGAGCTGCCACTCTGAGCACACGGTTCAAGCAGGAGTCAGAGTCCCACTCTGGGTTAGCAGCCACACTAAAGAGGAACCTTCCAAACTGCCAAAACCATTAGCCAAAACTTATAGGCTTACTTATTTTACCTATGCTTTTCATTATGAAAGCGTTATAACGACATTACACAAAAAAAATTTTTGAAACAGAAAAAAATAGGAAGTTATTATGATAACTTGAGTAATTGGAGTACTTTGGTTCATTTTTCTTAAGTGCTTTTTACTGTGTCTTTGCTTCTTGAGAAGTATGACACATGGAACAGAACACGATAGTGCTGCTGTGTTCGTTTGACATTGAAAACATCTTTAGGGCAATCATAGGTTTACGATGCTGCACCAAGTGCATGTAAAGTTGTTACTGACTTAGCCACCCCCACTCCTTTCCACTTAGTTTATCCTGACTGTTTTCTTGAGTTACAAATGGTGCTTCAAGGTACATATTCAATCAGAGCAATGTTTCTATATTTTAGCCCAAATGACGGAAGTTGGCTTATTAGGTCAGGATATGTCTATTCACAAAGCCCTCAATACATTTAGGCACATTGCTTCACATCAAAGCTTTAACATTTTATGCTGCACCCAGCAAGAGATGCTAGAGCTTCACAGCATTTGGCACTAGAATTTTTTTTCAGGTATGTAGGGGGATGGGTGCACACATTTAACATGGGAAAATGTATCTAAGAGGCCCGGCAGTGGTGGCACACACCTTTAATCCCAGCACTTGGGAAGCAGAGGCAGGTGGATTTCTGAGTTTCAGGCCAGCTTGGTCTACAGAGTGAGTTCCAGAACAGCCAGGGCTACACAGAGAAACCCTGTCTCGAAGAATCAAAAAAAAAAAAAAAAAAAATGTATCTACGAAGGCCAGAATTAATAGAAGGGTAATCTTGGTTTTTTACTCTTGTTCTGTTACTGACCAGCTATGGTACTCAGAGAAAGCACCATCTTTTTTTTTCATTGTATTGTGAATTGAATGATGAATTCTTTCTCTACACCTACTGTCTTCCAAGCACAGTTCTCAGGGGACACGTAGGTAGCCTGAAAGTTACGTACTAAAGGAGCAGCCCATGGCTAGGTTTTTAGATTGGTCTTCACTGAGGGTGTTTCTACGATCCTGATTCTTTATCCCAAAGGCTGTTCAGCCCTTCGTGTTTACTGGCTAATGATGGCACATAAAAATTGACTGGAGTTGGGGAGCCTTAAAACTTCCTAATGATTTAAAGCACCCCAGACCACCTCAGTCTCCATGTTGAGCTTGGTTGTCTCTGCTAACTGAATCACAGCTGATTCAGGCTTTGGGATCCACTGGGAGACATCAGAGGGTTGGGTACTCTGTAGTTTGATCTCCAGACACCCTCATGTCATGTTCTAGAATGGTGAATGTGATGTGGATTAAAGGAACATCTGCTTCCTTCCACTGTAACCCCTCGAAAAAGTACCACCAGGCATGCCTGCTTCACTGTGTCTGGGAGTTAATTCTCATATGTGTGAGAGGTTAGATGGGCCCTTACCCTTTCTTTTTGTGAACTTTCCATTAACCTTATTGACTTTGGCCTGTCCCAAGGGTACTCCCTGCTCCATCCACAGGTTTTCCTTCCCCACAGAGGCCCTGTAAGCTATGCTTCAGCAGGGTCAGCAATGGGCAGTGTCTCCTAGAAGGTATCAGTGCCTGAGGATACTCTACCAATTGTCTCCAAGTTGGCCTTCAACTGCTGCCCACAACAATCAATAATCTTTCCTGCAGCTTGTCTTGTCCATTCAACTTCATCATTTGCTTTTGTAAGTAGCACATATACAGTGCCCTGGCAACTAGGATGAAGAATCCTAAAGAGAATACATCCAGAGTCATGCTCATGAACTGCTTTCCATCGACTGAATACAATAACAACCTGGAAGTTTGAGGCAGCCTTTGTCTACTCTGTTGTTTAGTGGGTACAGCCACTGAACAAGAGATGTGGAGACTGGTTCAAGGTAGATTCTCATTGCTTTAGTGCACCAGTGTTATTGAGGTAAGAGCTCTCAGTATCCCACTCTCTCGAGTTACAAATGATGCTACAAGTTACATTGCAGTACCTCTGAGTCAGCTAGATGACTTGCTCTAGGGAGCTTTAAACATCAGACAATGATGGACACTAATGGATGCTGATGGGCAGCTGTAAGCTATTAGGCATGAAGGGCTAAATAACCATCAGGGATGATTGATCATAACCATGGAACAGCCTCGGTGAAGAATAGTCTAGATCATTTTCAAGTTATATTTATCTACAGTTAACTATCATCTTGTCCCAAGATTGACCTCATAGCTGTCCTAAAGTATAATGTCTATGTTTCGGCAACTATTCTACAAGTTAGCTCTTATACTTAACAGAGCTTTCTTTTGGATTTGATATCATTTGAGAACAGGAGAGTGTTCTACCTCCAAAATGAAGCTGGTGTCTCAATTCTGGTTGCCACTAGCAACTTCAACTATAGCTTAGGCTGGGCACATCATACTCGTCTACTAAATAATTTATTCCAAATATAATTTCCACATTTGTTGTTGCTGTTGCTGTTTAGATTGTTTCGTTTTGTTTGTGGGAGGTAAGATTTTGAATTTCATGGTGGTTTTGGCCAGTCTAACATCAAGGAGGATATGAGTCTACACAGGACACCTGTTATTTAGGTCAGTGGCAAAACATTCAGAGTCATTAGCGCAACTCTTCAAGTATTTAAAAAGCTTTAAAGCTAGGCTTCAGCATGCTACTGACACACACTAGAGAGCCAAGCTGAATCAATCCATGATGATTCATGAGGAAGTCCAAATGTACTCTCCTCCACAATGGCCGACTCAGTACATCTCACCAAAGAGTCCCAGCACAAAACACTTGAATGTGATCTCTCTCCTTGAGCAACTCATCTGCTCACATCATGTTCAGGCCCCAAGATGTTCCATCCTGCCTAACTGCTAGGAGAAGTATGATGGGTGCCAAGCCAAGTCAGCTAAGAGGCTGCTACCCTGGAAACACGGCTGAAAAGACAGATGTGTTTGAACTCTGGTGCAAACTCTGCCACAACACAGGACTCTCTGTAGATAGAGTAGGACCCACACATCGCATTGCTTTTGAATTCTCCTCAAATATGAATGAGTTTACTGAGGTTGTGACTTATTTTTAGCTTTTCTGTTTGCCTCCTGGCTGACTCTATGAGTGCTTTGTTACTTGTGCCTACACTCAATAGACTTCTTTATGGATGCACTTTCCATAATTTGACAATACAATTCCTGGAATCTTTTCAAGGAAAGATGTCAGTGAAGGCCCGAAATCTAGGTGCAGAGATAACACATGGTTTGGGAAGGTGAGTTTATAATTCAAGATATATGGTGGACTGAGAGATCGCTCAGCCAGCTAGGCTCACAACCAAAAATATAAGATATACAGTAAACCCTTGAGAAATGATAGTGCCTAATTTCTCCAGATTGCCCTTCCTTTTTTTTTTTTAGTTCATGAGTCTGAAAGTGATTAATTCTCTTAGTATTTCATGTTCCTTATTTATTAATAACTTTATTTGTTTCCATTTAAAATGATATTCCTTCTTCCTGGTTATCCATCCAGAAACCCTCCATCCCATCCTTCTCCCCCCTTCCTTTTGCCTCTACCTGCCTATCCATTCCTGCCTCACCACTCTAGCATCCCCCTATGCTGAGGTATCAAGCCTCCACAGGACCAAGAGCCTCCCCTCCCACACACACACACACACACACACACACACACACACACAC